>SNQJ01S0039083.1:59192-85098 GCA_010110895.2 Picea sitchensis
ATTTTTTGATTTTATGAACAAGAAATAAAACTTACTGAAATTAAACAATCTAATATACTAACTGAAATTAAACAATCTAATATACTAACAAATATACTAAACAAACAAATGACAAACTGACCTGGAAACGCTCCAAATTTGTCCTTTGTATGACGACTTCGAAGCTGGTCGGAGGAAGGAAACTCACACCGGGTAATCCAAAATCTTCTCGTAAACGATAGTTGCAATGCTCTTTGAGTTGGTTTACAGGACAAACAAGACATAAAAAATCATAACAATTATATGATTTGTAAATCTCTGCAATAAGGGAAACCTGTTATGCAAAAATTTATACTTAATAATTCAACTTATGAAGAAGAGAAATCTGTCATTCACAAACTGAATGAAGTAATTGCTATGGTTTTTATACACTGGAAGAAATCAGATATGGATTATATTGATTAAATTATATCATTTGCAAAAGACTAAGATAGCTAAAGTAGTCATTAACCAAATGCAAATTGATACACATAAACATAAAACAAAATATTGATATTATGAAAAGCTAAAGTTGTAGCAGAATATCAAATTATGTCTCAGTCTGTATTAAAATTCCATATCCTTGTTCTCCCACGAATGAGGATGGTCTTATTACAAAAATAATGAGTATTTATAAGTTTTTCCACAGGGTAAAACCTCCCTGTGGAAGTTATCAAACTGTTTACATAATCTGGGAAGATATTCCCAAGATCAAGTAAACTAGGAAACTAAAATGAAACTAAAGTATCTAAATATCCTCTAAACTATCCATCAAATACCATGCAATTTTGAATTCACTTGAAAAGGATCCAAAATAGACAAGTTAGAAGACTCTTTTACCAATAAAATGATAAAAATTAAATTCTATAGACTAGCTACAGAATCATCTGATTTTGTAGCTAGTCAAAATGAGATACGGAATCAACATTAGAATCAATTCAAAATCTTTAAAAGCATTAAATCCAATTATCTTCCAATGATCACTTGAAAATGAATCAAAATGATTTTATCATTCAACATTAAACAAAATAAAAAATTATTCAACCGAACACAGAGATAGGAATACTATGTTCTTCTGTTACCACAAAATCGGGTCTTCAGAGTCATAATCGAACAGTAATAAGATTGTTTCATATCCAACTGAAAAACATATCGCATGTGATTGTTAAACAACAGATACAATCCGATTCAAAAAAATCATTTTCCACTCGTTATGGCTGTAACGATATAACAAAAAGATTCAAATCATTTAATCGAATACAAAGATAGAAATACTCTGTTTCGATTATTGTTACAAGTCGGGTAAATGAGATCACATGTAACAACATCATAATCATTTCTCAGCAAATTGAATGAGATCGTTTTGATATTCAATTGAAAACAAAACAAATCGCAAACACTTCGTTATGCTTGTCTCATCAACAGGAGAAATCATCGCATTGAGCAGGATTATCACGATAACTGTATAGCGAAAGATTTAGATTGTGAACGAATTCAAACCAAAACTGACACATAACCAAAAACGTAACAGGATCGATCAAACAAAATTTGTCAAAGATTTTGATCGTTGATCCTTGCACAGTCAACAGACAGGAATGATTAATTTTGATCACAATCTTTTTAATCAAACGAATCATAACAGAGTTTGACCAATTCATTTCACAAATCTAAAATACAGAGTATTAATTAGAATCTGGACTTGATTCATAAAACGAGCTTGCCATTTTAGAACAAAAACGAATCGATTGAGCTAAGGATTTTCACACAATTGTTATGATTCAGATTCGTCTCTAATTCGGGCATGAATGTTATCTGAGTGTATTGTTTTCATCAAATAAATAGAGTCGTTCTCCTTAACTTGGAATCAATCAAATATAGAATAGCACACGATACAACATCGTAACAAGTATCTTCCCGAAAACGTTTACCAGTCATAGCATACCAATGATAGTGAAATCGGATCCGAGCAAAATCGTAACAATCAAACTCGATCAAAACATTTATCAACCATAGCACATGGATCATAACAGAACCAAATCCGAACATCATTATGTTCCAAAATGAATATGGAAAATTTCCTTTACAAACCAATTCATTTGAAGGCAAACAATCAAACGAATTCAAATGAAGATTACTCAAATCCAATCAAAATCTATTGATTTCTATACTGGGCATAATCAAATCATAAATCGAAATTCCTTTTCATTTAAAGCAAAGCTAAATATAGAATACATGCAATAATCAGAGCCATTCAAGATGTGAACAGAGTTGTTTAAAACTGAATTCAAATCGTTATATAAACCTAGATTATTTACAAAACACAAATGATACCAAAACATACCTGTGTAGCGATGAGGCCTCTTACTTATGCCAGCTTGTAATTTACAACAGTCGTGGTTGATTTCACATTTTTAAATAGGATAGAGCCGGTTGTCCTTTGTTTCTTATCCACAGCTTGGAGCTTGGACTTTTGACTGGTTAACAGTGCAATCTGATCCTCCAGAGACTGAATCTTTGACTGGAGTATTGGAACATCAAGATAATATCACTCTAACCATGAATTGCATTGATCACAGGGTGACACTGTGGGTTTAGACAGAGCAGGCGAGGGTTTGGGAAATTTACTGAGGGTTTCACAAGGTAAATTAATGCCTGGGTAGTTAGGGTCGTCCTTTAGGCAAGGGGTTAGGTTTGATACAAAATCATATGAGGGTTCAACACACAAGCCTTGTGAATAGGGATATTCACTAGCCAAGAAACGCTCAACCTCTGAATCGGAGTCTTCACTCAACATGATAGGGTTTGGCTCGACAGGGGGTTTTGGCTTGTTCCTTTCCATTCATGAAATCAAACGTGCATTCCTTTTCCCTTTAACATTCGCAGTGAGGTTTGCCTTAGGATTTTTTCTCATAGGCTTAACAGTCTCAACACTCTTGGTCACAGTGTGGGGTAAGTTGATAGGAGGGTCGACCGAGGGTTTAGGAAGAAGGATATGGTAGGGCACTGGGGGTACAACCTTGACCTCACTCACCACAGGTTTGTCAACCTGTGTAGGGTTCGGATCCTCGAAACCATTCCGAGAAATGAAATTTCTCCAACTATCCCCGTGCAGACTCAAATGATAGACAACGATAAGCTTGACAAGCCCATAATGAAAAAGGCTACTGTCAGCCTGGTGTCTTTTGTACTTCTTCGACATTTTAAATAGGCTACGAAGAAAATAATAGGGCATATTGAGCTGATACCTCATAAAAACCATAAGAAAACGTAGGTGGTGGAGGAACACAAGTCCGTATCGACCTTCACAGGTCACAAACTGCTTGATTATCGTCAATAAATCATGCCAACATTGTTTAAGCATAGTTACGGGCATACCTCTATCACAGGAGGTGATTTTGTGCAATTGAAACAACAATGTCCACGGAACTTCCTTGACCTTGCAATTCTTAAGCCAATGCTATCCAGAGGTGGATAATCCTATGGCTGAGATGATGAATTGTTCATCAATATCTAACTGTACATCGCCTACCTTAGCTCAACAGCCATCGAAGGTCATGGCAAACTGTCGAGCTACACAAAGGTTAAAACCCTTGAAACGTTCTATGAAGGTAAGCCATCCACTGTCTGCCAAATCTTGGCGGGCATTGTCACACATCAACAGGGCCTGGCTGCCATTGGGTTCAACTCGCACGACTGGTGCCATGGAGCCGAATGCATGGTAAGGGAAGGGTCTGAATTCATCAACACACAGTAACAGAGCTACCTGAACCAACAGCAATGAATCGAGCCAAAAAGGGGTAAGCATTAACGCAAGAATGCGAAGGTGGTGGAGTCATTCACTGCCATGCATGATAGTTATGGAAAAGTACAACCACCAAATTTCATAGATGTTCAAACAATCATAGCATAGCTCAAAAATCATATCGTTTGGTCAACCAAAGAATCAAATGGTAAGTGTTATGCCAACGTGCCAGATCAACGTTAGACTATAGTTTTTAAACCATCGACATTCAATGTAAAACTAACACCAAATGTTAGCCATGCGCCATTGTATAAACGTTTAACCAATGTTCCAAAACGACATTCATATAGTTGACAAGCCAAAATATATAAAAATATTAACATAAGGATTATATTGTACATGTATAAAACATTTAATCAAAAATCCCTATGTATTTTTATAGAATCAATGATCAGGCAGGTCATAAAAAGTATAAATTCAAATGCTCAATGCCTTACAAACTCAAAAAAATCAATTTATGCAATCAATATAAAAATTTCCAATGAGCATAGTTCAAAAGTCCTTCTAGCCACATAACGATAAACAAAGGTAAGTGCAGTAGGCATATCGATAAAAAGATCATGACAGTTCAGATAGTGATCGAAAAGTGACCTTGAAAGGAGAAGTTTTCACGCTTACAGTTGTGAAAACTTAATGAAGACAAATGTGTAAATGTCGCAAGAAATGAAAGTGTCGTCTATTTGACAAATGAGACGAAAAACTTGATGTTCGCAAGACATAGGTGTAGGCAACTTATAGGATAAAAAAAGGTGAATTGGCTGCCAACAAATTGTGGGGTAATGTTGGGATAGTGATAGAAAGTAAGAGACTTTAGATAGTTAGCTCTGCCTACACTTTAGGCCCTTTGTGTAGTCCGTAGAGGGGTTTTCCTGTTATAACAGAACTGGCGACCATACTGGGGATACCTCTAGGGTCTTTGGGGATATTTCTTTTTGGGTGCTTTGAATCAGTTCATCCACTATTTTTTGAGTTTTTGTGAGCTTTTATGTCATCAAGGGATGTTGGTCTTCCATACCAGTACTCCCTGCCTGTGCTATACTATTGTTTTTTCATTTTTTCGAGGAGTTACAAAGATGTACGTGTCCTGTAGTGGGCCCAAATGCGTGCATACACACCCTACCTTTGGAAAACCCACGTACATATGCTGGATGCTGAAGTGATAGCAGTGTGCCTATGTTGAGAAGATATTTTACAAAGAAGAGGCAGTCATCCCCTTCCCTGTCAAAAGTCATACTTCTCAGGGGTCTTCTTGATCTAGCCCTGGTCTCTGTTTTAGTAGTCTATAGCCTAGGTATGACCTTAGCATAACTTTCTTCATAAAAAGATTTCATGTTTTTTCTTTATTAGGGTTTTTAGACAAGTTGGTGAGTTTGCTTGGATATGCCTGTTTGGTATTGTCAGTGACTCCCTGCGATCTGCGATTGGGCCAGAATTTACTTCTTGGTCCTTTCTTGTCGGTATTTTTCCATTTTTTTATTTAGAAGAAAATAAATTCATTTTCAAATTTCTTGTTTTGAAGCATAAAACAATAAAAAAAAAAACTTTCATTACTTTGTTTGGTAAAGTAGTTTAGGTTAGTTGCTTTGTTTACCAAGGAAAAATAATTTTTTCTTAAGTTCTTTACTTGAATGCTTAGGACATTAAGTAGCTCGTAGTTGAGAGAAATATTGTTTTGAGTTTTTCTTTTCAAAGATCTGAGAAAAGTAGTTATGAAAAGTTTGGTGAAAGAGTTTCAATTGGCAAATATTTATTTGTGAAGAAAAAAGTACTTTTCTTTCCAATATCCATCTTATGCTCTTCTCTTTTGTCTCTTAAATAACATCACTAGTTTCACTTTCATTCCTTTTGACTTAAGACAAAAACTGAATTAATGCCTAATTAAAAGTTATTAGACTTTGTGTTTGAAGGGTTCATCAATTTAGTCTAAGCTAGAGCCTTGATTTAGGATTGGAGAGGAAACTCTTCAAGGCTACAAAAACAAACATAAGAATCTTAGCTAGGGAGTGCTTGAAATTCCAATAACCGTGAAAGTTATCTGGGACCCCCCTCTAACATAGGGGATAAACACGAGGTCACGTGCAGAAAGGTAGCGGAGATAACCCCTCCAAAGTCGGACCAAGCGTAGTGGGGAACACATATAAAGGGCTTATCTTGTGATTTCATTGATCACATTTGCCACAGAGATTCATGGGTCTCAAATTCGTTCGAGGTCCTCAGTCATCTTCCAGAACACTTTCTTTAGATACCCTTAATAGGTTTCGGGTTTGATACCCTGCTCATTGCGGTCCATCCGACTATCGACTGTACACACCTGGTGATTGTTCGTGCACTGGAAACCTAGTTGCCCTTATCTTAGTGACTTACATAGGTGACTATGGGGCTATACCACGGTACTTAGGGAAGACATCGAGCCATGCTTTGAAGAGTATACCTAGAGGGTTGATGTGGGTGGGGAATCCCCCTATGGACTAGCACTAAGGGTTTAGTAATGCATGCAGAAATAACCTTTGAAAGTCTCATATATGAATTAGTGGGTTAGAGGTTCTAATAAAATATAAATGGAAACTGGATATTGAACACCTCATATGGCAGGATGGGAAAAGTAATTCTTTATATTAACATCACAAAAGTCACTTACAATGGTGATATAGGCTACTGCTCCTCAAATCTGGTCCTGGGCTCCTCTTCAACTTTGCACCAACCGCTTCCACATATCCTTCTCCTCTTCAGTTCTCACAAAATGGTTGCAAAACATTGGGGCAAGGGGAGTACAAAAAAGGATAGAGTTTCTTTTCTCTTATTTTTTCCTTCTTCAAATAGGACCCCTACCCCTTCTTTTATAGGCTAAAAATTGCTAGGTATTTGGTTGAGTGACCAAATATGGGTAGTCAAATGGTTTAGGAAACTTACCCATAAATTTTTATTCCATCTGCAACTTTCTATTTTTTGTGTTTTTTTCAATATACGTGGGTTGTAATGGGTTAGATAGCGTATACACATGAGCAGCAGTGGTGAAGGGTGTGTATGTCTCCAAAATGATGGTTTTTGGAAGAGCTATTCAATGGTGGCTTGGAAAAAATGGAAAGGGAGATGGCCTGATGTCAGGTATGCATGTTTGGTGCAAATTAGGGTTATAACAGATGCCCCCTAATGTGTGAGTTCAGAATAGAATATGATGGCTGAAATACATTACCAATATTCACCAACATATGAAGCAAATGAGCCTAGGGACCAATGTTCAGGAGGTGCCATCTGAAAAATAATATTTGTCTCACCGAGGCAGGCATACCCATGCTCGGGATGAAAATATAATCATGTCTGCCAATAAAATACACTACAGATCCATGCCATACAAATATATAAAGTGTAGTTGCGAACAATACACAACAGATCTACATATTGAAATAAAAAAAAAAAGATATACATGTATAGTATCCATCTTCACGAAGCTAATAATTCTTGATGACTAGAGATGAGGTTGTCATAGCTCAAACAACAACTTCAAAATCTTCATAACTTGGGTAGGAGTGTAATAGGAGTGTATGACTTCACTACCCAGAGGTATTCGACAGATTTCCAGGAACAGACTAGAGGATCTTACTAATCAGGTTGAGTGCTTCATTGATTTCGAACAAAGACTTGATTGGGATTTCAGGATGGTCGGGCATGAGGTCAAGATACAAACTGTAGAGGGGCCGAATCAGGCTTGGTAAAACTTCCCTTGGACAATAGCACAACAAATGATGAGACTCAGGCAACATGATATTGACATAAGTTCATGATGCAGGAGGCAACACAAACTCTCCATATGTTTGGAAGAATAACCAAACAAAGGAGGATATGGCTCTATGTAGTGAGAAAAAATTTCTAAGGTCATAAAAAATCCTAGATCTTGACCAAAAAATAAAAGGATGTGCTTTATCCAAGGGTGACTAATTGTGCTGCCAAAAAAGAAAATACTTTTCCCTTCCTCTTTTTGGGGTATATTTGATTTTTTTTGTCTTTTTCAATAATTTTGGAAATCTTGGAAAAGAATAAAAGAATGCTATGTTACAAACGAGAGATGAGTGTTGAAAACATACTAGCTCCAGGTGTAAGGAACATACTAGTGTTCAGATCAAGGAGACATATACAGGAAAAGGACACTCGGGAAAATCCATCCATGGGTCAAGGTGTCAAGATGCAGATGCAAAGTGCTATGAGGATTGTGTATAAGGCATGCTTCATATGGTTCAGTTGAAAGAAACATGGAGATGGAATTATGCCAAAGATGTGGGAATGAAAATATGATTGATAAGACACAATGATAATGTCCTTCGATGTGATTTTAATGAGCCCAGAGAAGGTAAGCTCGACAGTTTTTCATTTTTAGAGAGTCTGAAAAAGAGTAAAAGGAGACTCCACTGGGATACCTTTTTTCAAGGTAGTTTAGTCGGTTCGAAAAAGAGGTAAACCAGCACCGAAAATATGTCTATTCAAAATCATTTTAACAAGTGTGACAAAGAAAAGATCACTCGACAATATTTTCATTTTTAAGGAGTTTGAAAAGAGCTTAACTATGGACTCCATAAGGGATGTTCTTCTGGACCATTTTAACGATTGTGAAGAAATAAGGTCACTTGACCAGCTTTTCACTTTTAGGGAGTCTGAAAAGAGATTAACTATGAACTCCGAGGGGGTTCCTTTTTCATAAATTTAGTTCCTCAAGCCTGAAAAAGGGTTAAAATTATACTTGAGAATACTCTTCTAAAGAACCGAGGTTCCTAGAGTATACCTTTATTCATACAATTGACCATCTGGACCGAAAAAGGGGTAAACTACTGTCGAACAGACATGCCTTCAAATTTTCATTTAGCGAGCGTGAAGGGAAACAAGATCGCTCGGCAATATTTTCATGTTTAAAGGGTCTAAAAATGGCTTAAAAGAAGACCCGTTGTGTTTTGGGAGTCCCAAGGGTGAGGTCAAGAGTGATAATGAAACATGAAAATGAGGCTCAAACTTGTAATCAAAATGAGACTAACTAGGACTCCCGATCTTATAACCATTAATGATAGCATGGATGCCAAAATGCAATCAGGATCTACCTAGGGAATCCATGAAGGGTTAGGCTCTACCACTAAATTACGACACTTCTAAAGCAACAATTATGGTTTCATGTCCGAATTCTGTGGGGTTGATCCTATGGAAAAACGAAAAAGACAATGAGATACAGAAAGTGGAGGTGGAATCCTAACTTGGATGCAACATGATGGAAGAATGAATTTTTACCAAAGGACCATTAAAATGACCCAAATATCCAAAAAAATTATCAATACCCAAAGTAACACTTATCATAACATGCCCTAAGAAACTCTTGAATCATATTACATGATTTTTAGGCTAGAAAGAAATGACAAAGGGGTACAAAAAATGACAAAAAGGGGCCAAAAAAGTTTATAAATAGAAGCTGACAGCTCATTATTACCATTTCTAATTGAGAAATTGACTAAAAAGCCAAAAACACCCCTTTGTGAAAAGAGTTGATTCTGGGAGCTTCAATGGACGAAACGAACTTCCGCTTGGACCAAGTAAGTACATACTAGCCCCTCCTGCATTTCAATTCTTCCTGTGTGCATTACATTTTTTCTTTTGGGGGCAGCGTCGACCATTAAAAGGGTCGTCCCTACATATATGTGGGTTTTCCTATAATAGCTTGCGTATGCATGCATGCAGAATAAATACTACATGCAGGCATACGCAACTGTGTACACTAGAGCACACGTATACCCTCCATCTTGTGGAAAAAATTTTAAAAATGCAAGAGCTAACCCCTCCCGAACTTTTCAATTGTAGGATGTATGTTCATTGGAGGGAGAGGGAGCACGAGGACATTGATAATTTGGTTAGAGAGGACACTGATGCTACCGCTACATTGGCGCAATGTGGTTTGCTGAAATTCTTCCAGTGTCCATTTATGTGGGCACAACCTAGGCTGTTGAATGCCTTCATAGATTATTGGCACCCAGATGCAAAGGCATTCATGCTTGAGGGACAATCATTGACTCCAACGAATGAAGATATCTACTTTCTGACTGGCCTCTCAAGGAGAGGGGAACCAATAAACTTTTGCACGTTTCCCTCTGGGCTTCACAACATAGAGGATTTGATTGAACTCCATTGCAAAGTTGGTACAGACAAAGTGGGTATGAAGGTGTTGATAAACAAGATTTATAACCTATCACTGAAAGAGATAGTTCTACTCATTGGGCAGATCACTAGATCTACATCTTTACATTAGGCTTCTCAGGCGCACATGAATTGTGCGGTTCAGTGCTTAAATGCACAAATTTTTGACTGGAGCACCACCTTACTATATTGTATGAAGAGGCAGCTGACAGAGTGTCATATGTGGAGACACAAAAACTTTCGGTTTGGGACTGTTTTATGTTCCTTTTTTTTTGAGAGGGTACCAAGTATCAGCCCTAGAGAGATGATATGAGGGCATGATCCCTCTCTCCCAGTGTTATGAAGATGGGAGATGTTGTTTCCACGATAGGGTGGGGGGAGGACTATTGAGGCCTTCGACGACAAGTTTTTTTCTTGGTCGACACAAAAGATTATGGACATAGAGGACTACCCCTATGCCGAGATCAAATATTCTAGAGATCCTGACATGCCTATACCTCCCAAAGAGGAGCAAGGATAGATGGGTAAGTTTTTTTTTTTTTTTTTTAAGTTATTTAATTTTTATGTCTTTTTATATATATCAACTTTTTTTGTGCACTAAAGTATTTGACAACTATGTATCTGTTATGTGTAGACGTGGGGCTAGTGCATCCAGTAGAATTCATGAGGACTAGGTGGCATCCTCGACCAAAGGTGGGACCAACCGCAGCCGGTGGACCAGTAGCAGTAGCGGGACCTCCAACCAGAGAGGCTGAGAGAGTTTTGAGACGGGTAGAGCGGAACCTCACCGTGCTTACTCGGACAGTCCCTGTGGTGGAGATTAAGGATCTCCCACTGTCTAGGAAGACTCACGTTGTTGGGGTACCATGGACCTAAGTCCAGCTTTTTTAGCATCTAGATAACACCGTTGTTCACTATGGTAGGGCCAACAGGCCCCACCCTTAGCTAGAAAAGACTTCTTATGTACCGAGGCCACCTTTTGTATATTTTTAAGGGAATAAGCCCTGTGACTCTTTACTGAACACATATTTTTTGAGGCGCTCGCACCCACTTATGTACTCTGATACTTTACAATATATATATGGATATGTTTTCATTTTTTTGTGTGTTTTATGGATTACACTTATTTACAAATGTATTTACATGTGTGTGTGTGTGCATTTTCTTACATGTGTGCAATATGCCAATCTAATATATGATTAGCTAGAGTATCTATAACTTGATTCAATCTCCTAAGAACATGAATATATGTAATGTAATCAAAGATTCATTCTAAGAGACGTACCCTAAGGAACCGTTGGTTTAGAGTAGGATCATAAACATGGTAAACTCCATTTAACCGAGACACAACTAGATAAGCATCTAAATAGACCTAGAAATGAGAGATACCAAGCAACAAAGCATCACAAAGCAACTCAAGAACTACAATGTATTCAAAAACATTGTTTGTGGTGTCACCTAAATAGATACCTCCTAAAGATAGCAACTGGCCCTGAGGTGTGAAAATCACCCAAGTTGTGGAAGCAAGCCTCCGAGTATGCCAGCTAGCGCTATCCGCAAGCCCAACAAACACCTCTGATTCACTTGACATCTACCATAGTGAAAAAGATAACATAGAAAATGACATGTCCATAAAACCAAAAGACAAAACTAAAAAGTAATAGTACAAGGACTATACATATGTTACAAAAAGTCACCCGAGGCGACCCACCTATGAGTAATACTTCTTGAGGTGGAGCCCATTTCTAGACTTCGCCAAAAAGTTTCCCTCAAAGTCCACCAGACAATAAGCACCCTTCTTTAGAACCTATTTCATGATGAAAGGTATGAACCACATGGGTTTGAACTTGCCTACCCCTAGGGGGTCCTTATCTTGGTCATAGACCAGGACAAGGTCTCCTTTAGAGAAAATCCGAGGATGAACGGATCGATCATACTGACACTTGAATTTTTGTTTGTGAGCCTCATTAGCTAAGTCCGCATCACGATGCTTCTCATTGAGCTTCTTGAGATATAATAAATGCTCTTCAAGTGGTGAAGTGTCTGGCAATAACTATACTGCCAACTTTAAAGACAGAATCTGGCACTCTATGGGCAAGCCTGCTTATAGCCCATAAACGATTAGAAAAGGTGAGAAATCGGTTGTAGTCTTAACAGACGTTTGGTAGGCCCATAATGTCGAGTATAACATCAAATGCCAATTTAACATGGCCGAATTGATCATTCACTGTAGAATGGTCTTAAGATATTTATTTACAGCTTCCACCTGACCATTCGCTTGTGGGTAATAGGGTGATGAATGTTCTTGCCTCAACCCAAGCTTTGAAGTTAACTTGGTCATCATTGTGTTCTAAAAGTGACTACCATGGTCAGTGACAATATCTTTCGAGACGTCGAACCTTGCTATTATCTTATTAAACAGAAAGAGAGTTGTGGTCTCCCCGTCATCTTTGAACATTGTCATAGCTTCGACCCACTTGGTGAAGTAGTCTACTGCTACGATGATATAACAGTTCCCCCTTGCTGAAGGGGGGTTGCATGTAGTGTAATCAATCCCCCACTTGGTGAAGGGAACAATGGTAATAATGAGAAACATGGGAGAGAGGTGTGTCCTCATCTTCTAAGAGAATATATGACATAGGTGTCACTTCTTGATCGATTCAACACAATCTTTAATTAACATCGGCCAGAAGTAACCAGCTCATAGAATATTTTGGGTTGTTGCCAACCCAGACAAATGACCGCCACATGCTCTAGTGTGGAAATCATTAAGCATGATTTATGGTTCTTCATGCGTGAGACATCAGCGAAGGATGCAATCTATACCTCGAAGATATAAAGTGTCCTCGAGTGTGAGATATTTCTTGGCATGATGGCCTATACTATGACGCTCATCATGAGAAGTAGAGGTGGGGCACTTAAAAGTCTGTAGATAGATAAGTATATCTCCATACCAGGGATCTGAACATGTGATCAAAAACATATCTCCTTTAATAGGTGACTCTTCGGGCATAAAATCACCTGACTCGACTGGAAGTTCCAAGATGAGTTCCGCAAATACCAGGGACTTTTTGGATTTTTCTGAAACAAAATCTAAGTCAAGTTACTGTAGGAAAACTATCCATCTACTTATCGTTCCACCAATTACATGTCATGTCAACACGTATTGAAATGGATTCACAACGACAATGATGGTGGTCTTTCGAAACAAGATATAATGACAGAACCATTGGACAGCATGAACTGTTGCCAACACAAGTTTTTCAACATGGGAATAATTGAGTTCCAGTCCAACCAGGCCTCAGCTCAAGTAATAGAGCACATATTTTGTGAGAAAAGTATCCTCTCGAACCAAGACCATACCGATGGTCGACTCTTCTGCAACCAAGTATAATAAGAAATCTTTATTATAATTGGGTGGCCGAAGCAGAGGGGCAAACATGAGGGAGTGTTTCAACATGTCAAAAGAGCACTGAGCAGCTTCGTCCCAATGAAAGGAATGTCCTTTTTCAGTAAACACATAAAGCCCTTTGTGATCTCGGCATAGTTTGCAATGAAACGTCGTAAAAGGTTTGTTTTTCCCTGTAAACTCTGAAGCTGAAGGATTGTGCGTGGTGGAGGAAACTAAACTATTGCCTCAAATTTTAGAGGATCAACCATGATCCCTATTGTCAAAATGATGAAACCTAGCAGATGACCTGATGTTAGGCAAAAAATGCACTTGTTTGGATTCAAACGAATCCAGTAGTAGTGACATCACTCAAAGATAAGTTGGAGGTGTGTGGGATGATCAACTCTCTTACGATATCGTGATGCTAAATCATCAAGATAGGCCTCGACTATATGTTTGAGATCATGGAAAGAAAAATACATGGTCCGTTGAAAGGTAGCTCCAACATTTTTTAGACCAAAAGGCATCTTCTGATAACCAAATGTACCTAATGGACAAATGAAAGCGCTTTTTTCTTGATCTTCGAGTTTGATCTGTATCTGATTTTATCCCAAAAAACCATCCATGAAAGGAAAGGCCTCACAACTTGTGCATTCATCGACTATCTGGTCAATAAATGGTGCAGGGAAATTATCCTTTGGGCATGTCTTTTTTAAATCACAAAAGTCCATACATACGCAGAATGTACCCTGTTTTTTTTCGAATGGAATGAGATTTGACACCCATTGAGTCAAGTGAACGAGGTAGATAAAACCTTCTTTGAGAAGTTTCTCTACTTTGACTTTAACAATTGTTGCTTTCTCAGGATTGACTAGATGAAGCTTCTGTCGGACCGACTTAGCATTAGGATAAGTCATGATTTCGTGTTCGACAATTCTTGGATCAATGCCTGGCATTTCCTCATATTACCGAACAAAGATGTCATAGAATTATTTAAATAAATCCATGTAGATTTGAATCTCCGCGGGGGAATAGTGAGATCCAACGAGAACATTCTCCACGATGCCAGGGGTTCTGGAGATATCAATATATATTGTTTCAGTGATGGTTTCTATATTACCTTCAGCACAAACAATGTGTGTAGCAAAGGGATTGATAGGGAAATACCTATCTCCGGTCATAGTCAACGTGATTCACCTGCTTTAATTCATCTTAACTCTAGGAGGAGGTAAGATCTGTGATGGAGATCATCCCAGGTTCTTTTCGGACTAGTCATTGCTTCAATGATCGCTTCGTCTAAAGGAAAGACTAAGTCTAAAGAGTCAGTATTGGCAAGGGAACCTTGAGCCCAAGTAGGCTCGAGAATTGAATATAACTCCTGTGCGGGAGTCGGATCAAGGTTGGCAAAAGTTTGTTGACCTATAAAGTACACAAATTCTGTCACAGACAAGGGCATGGCCATACCATGGTTCCCTATCCCTTCCATCGTGGCTGATGGGGAAGGAAGAGTCCACGGATTGTTGAAGTAAGTCATACGAAATGATGAGACTTGAAAAATCTCAACCTTAGGTTGTTTTGATACGAACATGACATCGTCGGAAGGAGGCGGGTAATCGAAAGAGCCCATCAAAGGTGGGCACATACCAACTTCTATGTTGACGATGCTAGGTTGAGGGTTATCAATCATCGGGACTGTGGATGCCCCTGATGAAGGGTCAAGATGGGAGAAAGACAATTGATCAATGGTCATGATCCAACCTTCATGTGGAAATAATAAGACCCAGAAAACTGTAGTGACCACTGCTTGCATAGCATAGGTCCAAATGCTTCCTAACAATAGATTGTAGTCGAGAGGGGCATCAACCACTTCAACCTCGACACACATGGTCTTCGCCCCTAACTATACAGGGAAAGAGGTAAGAAGAGTCGGTTAGAAAGACAAAATGGGTTAGCCAATGGCCTTCCAACATGCTAATGACATCATGCATGTCGAGGCGCCCTCATCAACCACTGTGCGAAAAATGTTTCAGGTAAAAAAATTTGTGGTGTAAGCCACTACTATCTGAAATTCCATGTGGTAAGGGAGATGAGGTTTTAAGTCGATCATATCAAGCATGATTGTACCTGGATTATAAGTATCAGTAGATCCTAGGGTGGCTAACAGAGCCTTTATTTGGGAAGGGTATCTCTGGAGGACCTCCAAAGCAGACATTGCACAAGGGGTTTGTGACAAATCCTCCACCACAGAGTAGTTCTAGGAAGCCCTTGCATTCAGATTGTGAGAACCTTTCTTGAACACACCTTTTGGGATGCATGTCATTGTTTCTCACAACGTCTTCTTGATCTGGAGAGGAAGAGGAGGGTTTTTGGCTTCTTTACTCTTCTCAAAGGTGTTTGGCATTCCATAATCATGTGCTCTAGTCGATATATAGGCATCACCTTTCATCATATACACATTCATGGATGAAGGATTACTCAAAGATAGAGGGGGTCCTTGACTGCCCCCTTCCATGATTGGAGAGGCTTGAGTTAAATTTTGCCAATGTCGAAATGGGTTTGTTAAAACATCAGGTTGTTGTTGCGCCAATAAATTTTGGGCCTCTGCAAGACAAGGGAACTAGTGAGTCAGGTGGTCTTCCCTGCACAAGTTACATGGATACTTCGACTTCTTCCTTTCTGTGTTTCCCCTGCTAGCATTATTGGTAGATTTCTTATCCCCCTTACCCTTCTTTCGCTATTTTTTCTTTCCATCAGGCTACTGGGTGGCCTTTGGGTTTGTCGATTGCACAGTGTGTACATTTGACTTTTGGTTGGGGGTGGCAATCAGAGCAATGGTCGGGCTGGCCGATTTCTGCTATATCGACAATTTCTGCAATTGTTTCGACAGTTGATTAGTGGGCTTCACTTGCGTTGAACCAACAATACCATGGCATGTGGTCCAACTCTCTGTCTGGTCTTGTTAAGTATTGACCTTGGTGCATCTCACAAAACTTCGTAAAGTAAATCAGATTGAGAGTAAATTAGCTCTAGATGTTGAGCTCTCATTATTGCATCTTCTTATGAAAAGACCCCCGACGTTGTGACATATTTGGATAGCTGAGGTACCAAAGACTTAAGGAACCACTCAAGCAGGAATGCTGGTGGGACTAGCACTTTTAACAAACTCTTCTGGTGTTTCCATTATCGGATGTGATCTGAGATATGGTCCTCTTTTGTCTGCTCAAAGTTGGCCAACAATTCTGTGTCAACATCGTATCTCACAAGTAATTGGAAATGGTTTAAGAAAGCCATTGCAAATTCTCCGAAGGAAGAGTATCTCAAGTGGTTGAACTCAATGTACCATTTCCTAGCACTCCCGATGAGAGTACGTTGAAACAAACACAACTGTACGGTTTCGTATTTCAATGAGTTGGATGAGCACCAAATACGGAAGGTGGTCACACGATCTCCTAGATCTTCATTAGGATTAGCTTCAAAGTTTGGAATTTCCGAAGGAAACTTGGTCATCATAGGAGGCCAACTCGAATCATGATAAATGGGGTCATTTAATAAACTTGTCAAGTCTAGCAAGTGCAGAGTTTCCAAAAGCGGTAGTTTGGGTTGTGGATTGTAACTAGGGAAAAGGGAGCCTAGAATTTGATTGGCACCAGGTTGCTAGGAAAAGTTAGACTTCTGGATAGGGTTCTAGTAATAACCATTGTTGTGACCAGCGTATGGATTCTGCTCTTTTTGATATGTCATCAACTGATTCCTGTAATAGGACGTAAAGGGATGGGCTTACATCGCATTCCAAGGATTTTGGGAAGGGTTTCCCCTTTCTGATCCGATGGGCATAGGTGATGAGCCTTTCTCGAGGTTCAATTGGGTATGGAAGGGGTTGCCCCCTGTCGGCATCCCTGACAAGGGAATTGATCCCTACCATGGATTCCAAGGTCCTTGTGAGGAAGGAATTCCTAAGTTTGCCCCCTGTGCAGGAATAGTACCCTGTACAGGATTTTGTTGTCCATAACTGGTGTTGCCCTCGGCTGAGATGGAAGTTGATGAGAAAGTGTTGTTACCAAATGTGTCAAATAAAGAGAATGGTGTCGAACCAACTAGCATGTTATAAGAAGGAAGTGCTTGAATACTTTCTCCGAACGAACTAAAGTTTGCGTTTGGCCCACCGTAGTGCTGGTGAGAACTGCCAAGTGAAGGGGACAAAGGAGGTATATGACCCCCTCTCTAAGAGAAATAATTATATGGAGATGAAGTGCCCCCCATAGATCCTTACAGAGGAGTGTTAGAACTCCCTGCCCCTAGAGCTAAAGTCTATAGAGTGGAATAGGAAAGTACAATACTCATACCGAAGCCATGCATCCCGTATGAGAACAGAGGGCCTGTCACACTCTCGGTGAAAGGAGAAATGATCACTGCTATAGATGGTATTAGACCATTTCTCGAGGTAGAGGCAGTCGAGACCATAGTGGCTTGGACTGACGATGGTTGGTTACGAGGCAGAACACCCCCTGTGGTGAAATTCATAGAGGGAATGTGAGAATCCCCTAAAGAAGTAGAAGTGTTTGATTTCATTATTTCTTATGACACTGCCTGGCACTCGTAAGGCTAAACCTGTACAACGATGGGTCCCGATAGATCAATGATGGGAGGGTTATGGGGACCAAGGGCTTTTGCTCCAAGGTCAGAAATAATTGGTTCCTCCGGAATCAAATTTTCTCCTCTCAAAGATGTGACAGGCTTAGTTTCCTATGGCCTGGTCGTCTCAAAAGACCCTTGTTGGTCTAGTTTTTTCCTTAGAGGTGGCGGGGGTGGCCCCAGATCAATCAGTGGTAGGCTAAGAAGCCTTCATGACCAGTGAATCTCCTGATCCTGCACTGTGTGAGAATATCAATGACACACTAGGGATTTATATTAATGTTCAAGAACTGATACACACTAGAAAAAAACCCTATGAGATAAAACAAGCAGTCACTAGCTAGTTGGAAGAACAATTACAACAACCAACATTAGAGCAACTTATCAGTGAAAGTGAAACTTGAATACGGAAGAACCCTTTGGGTATACTCTGCAAAGCATGGCCCGATGTCTATCCTAGGTACTGTGGTATACCCCCACAGTCACCTGTGCAGTCACTAGAATAAAGGAAACTAGGTTGCCAATGCATAAACAGTCACCAGGTGGGTACAATCGATAGTCAGGTGGACCGCAATGAGCAGGGTATCAATCCCAAAACCTATTAAGGCTATAAAAATAAAGTATTCCAGAAGACAAATGAGGACCTTGAATGGATTCAATACCCACAAAGCTCCATGGAAAATGCGATCAACGAAATCCCAAGATAAGCCCTCTATATGTGTTCCCCACTATGCTTGGTCCAACTTTGGAGGGGTTATCTCTACTACCTTTCCTCACGTGACCTTGTGTTTAGCCCCTGTGTTAGAGGGGGTTCCCGGATAACTTTCATGATACTGAAATTTTTAACACTCCCTAGCACAGACTCTTATGTTTGTTTTTGTAGCCTTGAAGAGTTTCCTCTCCAATCCTAAATCAAGGCTCTAGCCTAGACTAGTTGATGGACCCTACAAACATAAAGTCTAAAAAATTTAATTACGCATTAATTTTAGTGGTTGTTTTAAGTAAAAGGGGACAAAAGTGAAACCAGTGACATTTTCAAGAGATGAAAGAGAAGAGCATACAATGCAACTGAAAACAAACTAATTCTTGACAAATTCAAATTTGCACATTTAAAATATTTAACCAACTTTTCAAACTACTTTTTCTTTCTAAGATCTTATAACAGAAAACTCAAAAAAAGATTTCACTCGACTACGAGATACTTATTGTCCTAATTCAATCAGCCAAGAACTTATGAAAACATTCTTTTTCCTAATGAATAATACAAACAACCAACTACTTTACCAAACAAAGAAATAATTTATTTTTTTATTATTGTTTTATGCTTCAAAAGAGAAAAAAGGGAAAAATGATGACAATTAAAGACTAAGAAATGGCTTATGGCCTAATCGAAGATCGCAAAGCATTACTAACAATACCAAACAACCTAATTGAAGCAAACTCTCAAACTTGTCTAAAATCCCTATTAAAGAAAAATAGAGGAAAAATTTTGATTTAAAAGAAATCTATGTTGTAATCAAACCTAAGCTACAGATTGCTATGACAGAGAACAATACTAGATCAAGAAAATCTCTGAGAGGTGTAACTCCTGACAGGGAAGAGGATGACTGCCTCTTCTACAATAAAATTTTCTCAACAGGCACACTACTAAAAATTCAACAACCAACGTATGTACGTGGGATGTGTAAGGGAAAGGTGTGTATGCACACGTGCATGCCCACTACAGGTTGTGTGCACCTCTGCAACTCTTCAAAAAAATGAAAGACAAGAAATCGAGCACTGAAAGGGAGTACTGGTATTGAGAACCATAATCCCTTGAAGACACAGAAACTTACTTTGACAGAAAAATATGTAAGGAAACTTTGATAAAACAAATCTAATCTGAAGGCATTCGTAAACTACATAATACAAAAACAGAGATCTTGAATGGATCAAGAAAACCCCTGAGAAGGATCACTTCTAACAGGGAAGATGATGACTGTCTCTTCTTAAAAATGATTTTATGAACTCAGACACGCTACTGATCCTTCAGCAGCCAACGTATGTACATGGTTTGTTTAAAGTCAAGGCATGTATATATGCGTGTAGGCCTTATTCAGGCTACGTATACCTCTATAGCCTCTCGAAAAAGAAAAAAGTAGTCTAGAAATACAAACAGGGAGTATTGGTATGGAAGACTAGAATCCCTGCAACCTCATACTCTTACAGAAACTCAAAAACAAGGTAATCAAACCAATTTAAAAATACCCAAAAAGGTATCCCCAAAAACCTTAGAGATCTCCTACTTTTTACTATTATCCCGACATAGACCCCACATTCATGTATAAAACACAAGGATAAAAGGATCCGATAACTTTACCTTGAACCCTGCATTTGATGTCGATCCTTTTGCATTCGATTGCTCCTTGACTGCAAGTCTCCTCCCAAATCCAACCTACATTCACAAACAGACAAGCAAAGAACTACAAACATGGATCTCATATATGAATTAGTGGGTTAGAGGTTCTAATAAAATATAAATTGAAACTGAATATTGAACACCTCATATGGCGGGACGGGAAAAGTAATTCTTTCTATTAACCTCACAAAAGTCACTTACAATGGTGAGATCAACTACTTCTCCTCGAATTTGGTCCTAGGCTACTCTTCAAATGTGCACCAACCACTTCCACATATGCTTCTCCTCTTCAGTTCTCACAAAATGGTTGCAAAAGATTGGGGCAACGGGAGTACAAAAAAGGGTAGAGTTTATTTGCTCTTATTTTTTCCTTCTTCAAATGGGACCCCTACCCCTTATTTTATAGGCTAAAAAGGGCTAGGTATTTGGTTGAGTGACCGGCTATGGACAATCAAACGGTTTATGAAACCTACCCAAAAATTTTTATTCCATCTACAACTATCTATTTTTTGTGCTTTTGTCAGTATACATGGGATGTAATGGGTTATCTAGCGTATACACATGGGAAACAATGTTGTTGGGCATGTATGTCTCCAAAAGGATGGTTTTTGGAAGATTTGTTCAATGGTGGCTTGGAAAAAATGTCAAGGGAGATGGATTGATGCCACGTATGCATGTTTGGTGCAAATTAGGTTTATAAAAAGGGTGCTTATGTATTTGAGTTGCACTTGCACCGGTAAGTTTCTCTAGTGTTGGTTGTTGTAATTGCTCTTCCAACTAGCTAGTTCTCTTCTTGTCTTAACTCATAGTATCTTTTTCTAGTGTGTGCTCGTTTTAAAAAAAAACAATTATAGAAAGTCCTAGTTGTTGCGCCTCTTTTGTCACTTAGAAGAGAAAAACAGAGGTGCTTACAAGCCTAGTTTGGTTAGCTAAGAAAGACAACAGTAAAGGAAAGGGTTAGAAGAATAAAGCATAAAATACTAAGCTAATAATTAAACTAGGAATGATAAAAACAATTAAACTATAGTGCATAAGGAGATAAGAACAAGAAACAAATAAGACTCATGTCACCAATGGAAAGGATTGTATTAGTGAAAATAAAACACCAAAGAGAAAGGGGGACTTTGGGTCCCTTCTTCCTCCAAGGCAGGGCTCTTGGACCCCCAAGATCGAGCTCTTCTTACAACTTGAAAACTTGAAAGAAATGGTGAAAGAATCCCAAACTAATTCACTCAAAGGGTGATGCGAATAGCTCAAATGGAATGGTGCTAGTATGCTCTTGATGAGAAAAGAGTATTCCCCAAGAGAATAGAAACAACATAACCTTACAAATGAATTCCTTAAATATGTAGTGCACCCATGGCCTCTTTTTATAGCACAACTTTGAGGTATTATGAAACCAGCTTTTTGTGTGAAAAAGGGGCTATTTAGGGCACCTTTAGGTCTTTGACTAGCCACCCAGTTGGATTCAACTGAGATTTGGATGTCAAATCGACTTGGAAGATGAAACAGAAGTGGGTGGGAGGTCGACCAACATCATAAATGCATTTTTCTTAGGTGTGCGTGGCTTTAAGCATCCATAGTCACGCATCGTGTGCATGTGTGCTTTTCCTATGTTTCTTGATGGCGCATGTGCGTGTGCACCCTGTATAGTCATAGCACATCCTGATTTTATAACTGGTTGTATAGTTTTGGACCTTTTGGAAATGTGTTTTTGGTAATTTTGGTCCATGGGTGAACTTAACAGCTGTTTGGAGATGCTAGATTCCTGTAACCATTTGCGGATGAAATTTCAGTGATAACAGATGCCCCTTGATGGATGAGGTTAGGAGCATACGTATAGCCAAAATACATCAATGTTTCTTCTACTGAGAGTACTGTTGTAAGAAAGAGTGATAGTGAGAGTATTAAGAGCGACCCATTGGAAGGAGAGGGGAACCTATAGGACCCAACCTTTCTGAAGGTGTGAAAAATAAATTGTGTACAAAAGAGGTGGGCATGCCCCATGCTCGTGTCATGTAACTCAAAACATGTGTAAGACAGTAGTTGAAGTGGTATGTTGGTGAAGATGAGTGCAGTGCCCATGGGGGCGTGTTGATAAGAGCAGAGGAAAATTCTGATGAGGAACAATACTCTGAAAAGTAAGTAATGACACTTGGAGGAAGTATCAAGGATTTGGCGGGCATTGATGGCCCAACAAATTTCATAGGTCTTCGGAAAATATAAAAACAACTGTAATAGTCGCAAAGTAAGACCCACTGTAACATGAGAGAGTGTTGAAGTCGAATGTTATGGGGGTCAATGATAGCAGAGAGAAATGATGGTGCTCCCTGTGCCATCTGAAACTCCTCATTGTAAAGGTAATGAGAGTTAAGATACTGTCACCTTTCTAGAAACGGTGTTGATGTCGACAAAAAGGGAGACGCAACGCTACAAAGCGGAGGGCTTCAGTAAATTCACTAGATGGGATCATAAACTAAGGAGTTACATGGACGAAGTCAAGGTGGGTGGAGACTCAAGACTTCCCTTGGTTGGGGAGATATGTGAAGTGGCAGCAGCTGTACAAGTAGGTCGAGTGTCAGGGGGACAACTAGATGGGGGATAAGTTGTGCCAGAGGTGGGACAAAGTGAACAAACTTAGAGAGAAGAGGTAGGTGGCCTGTCGGATACTTGGGCTTTATGGACTATGTCAACAAGAGTAGAATATAATGGATACCCCAACCAAGAGCGATATGGGTTGAATTTTCCAAAAGGAAGAAGGTCGTCAAAGGTGACGACAAAATCCTATGTAAATGTAGGAAACGAAGGCTGTGTACAATAAATAAATAAATAATTGGGGACGAGTGTACAAATACAGAAATGGGTGCCCCAGTGCAATATGTCTTTGCCTATGAGGGCACAAGTTGTGTAGGGAACTCGTGGAGGGTGAGGAGCCCCATGGGTGGGTCTCTGTATGAGGGAAATGAATGAAGGGGAATTCACAGATGGGCCAACTGATGGTGGATGAAAATGGATGGTTAATGATACTACAGAGGTGCAGTCAAAATAGAACCATGATGGGATAACCTTAGAGTCTGCTGGGAAATCTAGAAAAAGGTGGAGAAGGAGTATGTGGCTAATTCTTTGAAATGCGTAAGACTATCAGGACTCCCATCCTTCAAGGGTGAAAACAGCATGAGTGTCAAAGTGCCAAGGGGGACTATGAATGGGACAACTCATGTGGGGGAGAGTGCTACCAGGTGACAATACCAAAATGCAGTGGAGGTGACAGTACTGCAGACCCGGATATAGGGACCCTAAAGGAAAATTTCAGAGGGTGTGACTAGAGATGCAATTGAGATTAAGAGGAAATGATTACATGCCAGTGTCAGTAATATACCTGAAGGGGTCATGCCAGTGTGTGATGACCAAGTACCTGCACACATGAAAACCAAATACCCGACGTGAACAATATTTGAAGATAATGAACATATAACAATTATTTGATAATTTTGAACATGAGCATGCGTACCTGGATGGGGTATGAGAAAATGGCTCCCCGGGGGCCGAGGAGGATCAGGAATGGGTCGAGCTGAGCTAGTTCTAGGGGGTTCCTAAGGGAGAAGTTTTGCAACTAGTGGGACGTCAGGGATAAAAGAGGCCTCGATGGGAGGGATAGTATCTTCAGTTGTCATTCTGTTGGAGGATACGACACATACTTGGGCTCAGGGATGGAGGAACGGTGGTGCTCCATGGTATGTCCCTAGCAAGGATGGGTCTTTGAAGATTCTGGGGCCCATCTCAATGAGTGGATAGGAATTGGGATTAGTGTGGATTAAAGGGAGGATGTTATCGATGTTATATGAGTTGTTGGGCTCATAATGTGATACTTGATCGATGGTAATGATTTTTCAATTATGGGGAAACATCATGGTTTGGAACACAGAAGAGGCGATGACCTTTATAACATACATGTAGCTATGACCAAACAAGATATTGTAGTCAAGTGGGGCATTGATAACCTCAATGTCAATCAGAATGGTTTTTCCCCCGAGCTTAATGGGGACATTTTGGAAGAGTCCCTCAGGGGATGAGGGTCTTCCATCGTAGGCTCTTAAGGTAATGGTAGACGGTATAAGTTCGGGGGAACCAAGTTTCTGCCATACATATTTTGATATAATGCATGTGGATGCACCCTCATCAATGATGCAGTGGTGAACTGTAATGTTTTGGATTTTAACTAGGATTTGAAAAGTGATGAGAGCAGGGAGGTGAGGTTCTCTGCTATCAAGATCAAATGTAATGAGTCGGGTATCCGCAGGGTCGACTACCTTGAGGGAGGAAAGTAAGGACTTCCATTGAGTAGGACAAGTTTGAGGGACTTCTAAGATTGACATAGCAGTAGAAGATTGTGCCAAATCATCTACCAAACTATAATTATGAGCTACCATAGCCTGAGGGTTGTGGACATTCCTACGTAAGGGGATGCAAGGAATACAAAGGGGTGGGTCAGTATTAGGGTGAGGAATCATCAAAGGGGGCCCAGTTACGACTGGGGGTGCATCCGAGGTGGTGGGAGCCAACTCAGGAGTTGCACTGTATTGGCGACTGTGTGTTTGTAGAAGAACTTCTTCCTCACTAGTGAGGAGGATAGTACAATTGGCAGGATTTCCTGGATTGGGATATTGTCCTATCTGTGGTAGGGTAGGATGCATGTCTTGTTGGGTGTTCATTACCCCCTGGTGAGGGATGGGGTTTTGTAGTATAGTTGGGGGTGGTTGCTGCACATATTTTTGTGGGGTTTGCTAGGGGGAAGGTGGTGCCCGGGGACGTGGTCCACTTACAGATTCTTTCATTCATTTAAAGTCAGTGATTTGGGGGAAATGGTGAGTATAGTGACCAAAATCACCAAAAAGGGCACAAGGGAAATTGGTTCGAAGATTGCTGTTATTTTTCCCTTTACGTTTATTATTTCCCTCTTGAGGGTGTTGGTTCCGTATGTTTTGGTTTCCCCCAACAGGTTGGTTCTACTGGGGTTGGTTTTGGTTTCCTCCTGGTCTGGGATTATTATTGTTTTAGTTTTTTCCTTTCTTTCTGGCATTTTTCGATTGATGGGATGGATTTTCCATATTCATTTGTTCAAAATTTGGATATTGTTGAATGGGAGAGGGTTGAACAAAATTAACCCTAGCATGTGGATGTCCTTGTGGTGGAGCCATGGGCTATGGGGGGCCAGGAAATGGGAAGTATGGATTGTTTTGTGGAAATGATCCATAAGGTACATAGGAAGATGTGGTGCTTTCTCTAGTGCTTAGGGTATAGGTTGAGGTAGAGGGAGTACCAACGCTTGGTTGAACAGGTGGGTGTATAATGAGTGTTGGTGGGGGTCCACTGATGGGTGTGTTATCACCCTATAAGTTATAGGATCAACTAGTGACTGGGATATTATCTGTCTCTAGTGTTTTTTGTTGACAAATGATTTTTCATTCTGCAAATAATTTGAAAAAGAAAAGAAAAAAGA
>SNQJ01S0039084.1:17136-39205 GCA_010110895.2 Picea sitchensis
AAATTAAAACTAACTCCTAGAACCTTAACACTAAAATTAATCTAGTAACTAGGGACTACCCCCCTTGGCTTCCCTAGGAGTAAGCCTAGAAGGAAGAGGTTTCAGTCAAGGTGACAGTGTGGACTGAGAACCTAGGCATTGTGTCTCCGAGGACACACTAAGTGAGTTGGACTTAGCTCACGTTAGCAAGTGTGTATAAGGACGGCAACAACGCCCATAAATGAGACACTACAAACCCTTGTATGTCATGAACCCCATGCCCAATAGTCTTGCCCACATCCACTTCATCTTCTCCACATAGCTTAGAGAAGGGTCCACCTGGGAAATACTCTTTGACTTGAGGAATGAATCACCCAATAGGTCACCTTGTCAACCCTCCCATACCTAAACTTGGAAAATTGCATAGGGTCTTTGAACACTTGTTTAATTTGATGAGGTAGTTTTTGATGCACATGCTTGGATGGCTCTTATATTAAATTTGATTTTACTTGCCAAGATACTTTGACTTGAGATCCTTGGAGGGCGCACTTGTTTGTCATTGCAGGACCTTGACTGGTGGACGATTTGGAGGAACAATCCCAGCTTGGGCCTTCATTGGGGCAAGAAGCCCACAGGTTGGATGCCATGGCCCGCACACTGGGTGATGATTGTAGCCTTTAGAGGCTTGAGGGACACCTCAAAGGACCTCTCCTAGCCCTTCAACACCCCAACGAATTACCTTTGGAGGCTAGAGCACTACATCTTGGGGCTTGATGTCTTGTTGGGGGCTAGGGTTTGGAGTGGTGGTGTTGTTGACTTGACACTTGGCACCTTTTTGATGGAGAGAAGCCTTGGCTTGATGGAGGAGACCCTAGTGCACAAGGAGGAGTCCTTTAGAGGCCCAACATTTCATCTCCAAGCTCAAACGACTTGCTCCAAGTACCAAACATTTCCCTAGAAGGGTGACGTCATGTCTTTTTAGGGTTTTCTTATGTGCAAAAATTATATTACTATGTAAAGGGGAAAAATAAAGGGAAATGTCTCCCTTATTTTGTGGTTTACCCTCAGTTAAGTGGATAAACACTTTTTAGGATATTTGTGTAAATAAGAATCATTTCATTTCATTTTAGAACATAGCTCTCCCATTTGGAGAAGGATACTTGGCTGAAATTTGCGCCCTCTTTGGGCAATTTGAATCTCTTTCTCTTATGCAAATGTCTTTTGGGGATTTCTCTTGGTGTATTGTGGAGCTAAGGTGGTGCGCACCTCTTGGAGACTTCTTCTCTTGCTTATGAATGGACATTGATTGGTGAACTAGGGTTTTATATTGCATCTCTCTTGGAATTGGTAAGAGAAATCTGAAATTTGTTAGTTCTTCTTGCTTGTTTCATAGTGTTATTGGTTGAAACCCTAGGAGGAGTATAAGTGCATACACCCTCCATCAAGCTTCATCTCATTGCTAGTTGATAAGTCATTTTGGACAAGGTTGATACGAGGAGTACAAGGGTGTACACCCTCATAGATTTACCTAAGTTTGATTTGCATGCCCTAGGGAGTAAAAGGGCTTACACCCCTAGGGATATTATGGATCTAACTCTTACATCCAAGACTCCATTTACCCAATATTTAAAGGAACTAATCTGAATTTTGCAGTGGAGAAATAAAATTCCTTGCATTGGGTAACGTGATTTTACGAGATTTTCAAATTGTTTGAAGTGGAATCAATTCTATGCTCTAATAGCTTGCTTGAGCCACTACAGCGTCTTCTTTTGCCAAGGATATCTTATTGCTGTCATAACATAAAGCTAAAACCATTAGGGCTGCACCAAACTACTCTATATCTTTGAATTTAACTTGCATTTCAACTGTGGAAATTCGCTAGTAAGCCATTACTATCATTCTACTACTAATCGATGAACTTTTGGTTGGATTACTTGCTTGTTCTCATGGTTGAAACTTGTTTCTGTAGCAAATTTTTGCTACAGCCACTTGGCTATTACAAACATACTCTAAAAACTTCATACAACAGCCCTCTAATACCACTGAAGTTTGTGCTAAAGTATTGGGAACTAATCTACTTGTTTTATGCTTCATTTCTCAATAAATCTTTGATGCTTTGAGTGGTTAAAACTGCAATAATTAGCTTTATTCCTTGCTGATATATACTCTTGTTTACTGCTGTAGTTTGGTACAGCAAGCGTAACTTTCTTGTCCACTTAATCTTTGAGCTTGTATACTTGTCTCTTCTTGTGTCTCGTGCAGGTACAACAATCTTCTGCAAATACTCAAGCACTTGGCAACCATCAACCATCTCTGAGACTTGTTTCCAAGCCACTTTCCACTTAGTAGTTTGACCTATAGGGGTATCACATCCATAACACCACTTTCCATCTCATTTCCCCCTAGGGTCACCTGGGATTCCCCCCTTGTGTAGGATTTGTCCTTCACTAAAGCGAGGGGAGGGTTTATCTAAGGTGACAGTGGGTTGACTCTCCCACAGTTATCGCCATCTCGTGGATTGGGTCGAGCTTTGCCCAACCTACAGTTTGTGCAATAACAAGGACTATTCTTGATGCGGTCAAGGACCATATCATACCTCATGTATCTAGTAAGGACTTTGCATTTCAGATGTGGTATTCCTTGTGTGGTCTTTACTAGATCCCTAACCAAAACCAGAAGATGGTGCTCCACGAGAAGTTAAGGGGCACCAAGATGACGAAGACCGATTCAGTTACCTCATTCCTCATGAGATTTTCTCAGATTTGTGATGAGTTAGCAGCGGTTGGCGAGATAGTAGATCCCTCTAAGTTGGTGAAGACAACCTTAAATGGCTTCTCCAAACCTTGGGAGAGTTTTGTGCGAGGCATCGTAGCTAGAGAGCATATGCCCGGTTGGGAGAGGCTCTGGGATGACTTTATACAGAAGGAGCTTAGAGTTGGCTCCAGATCCACTAGTCAGTAGTGTGGTGGGGATGGTGATGAGGGTGATCTTGCTCTTTTGGCAAAGGGAAAGAAGAAGCCCAAGAAGGGTCCCAAGGGTGGGGGCAAGCAACAACAATAGAGAGGAGGTGAGCAGCAGAGGGATATGAGCAAAGTGAAATGCTTTGCTTATAACCAATTGAGGCACTATGTTGGATAGTGTCCCAATAGGAAGAAAAGAAGAAGCAAGGTGGTACTGCAACGACAGCAGAAGAGGATGAGTTTGTCTCTCAGTTTGAGAGGGAGTGTTCCTTGATAGTTTGTTGTTCGACAGTTGAGACACCATCCCGCATTTGGTACATAGACAGTGGAGCATCCAGTCACATGTCAGGTTTCAAAGAACACTTCATTGATCTTAGAGATCCAAAGATCAGGTTGGAGATAGTGCTTGGAGACACCACCATAGTCAGGGCAGTTGGGCGTGGCACAATTTCCTTTTAGAGGGAGTTGAGGCCACCCTTAGTGTTCAGGGATGTATTGTATGTCCCTGGGTTGAAGATGAATCTGATTTCAATTTCCTCCATTCAAGATAGGGGGTTTGAGGTGTTTGTATCTCAGTTTGAGAGGGAGTGTTCCTTGATAGTTTGTTGTTCGACAGTTGAGACACCATCCCTCTTTTGGTACATAGACAGTGGAGCATCCAGTCACATGTTAGGTTTCAGAGAGCACTTCATTGATCTCAGAGATCTAAAGATCAGGTTGGAGATATTGCTTGGAGACAACACCATAGTCATGGCGGCTGGGCATGGAACAGTTTCCTTTCAGAGGGAGTTAAGGCCACCCTTGGTGTTCAGGGATGTATTGTATGTCCCTGGGCTGAAGAAGAATCTGATTTCAGTTTCCTCCATTCAGGATAGGGGGTTTGAGGTGTCCTTCAGGGAAGAAGAAACCAAGATGGTTCTAGGAGACCCTGAAGTAAGCCAAGGAGTATGTTGGAGAGCCTCAAAGGTTGATGAGAGAGAGCAGAGCGCCAGAGAGGTTTGGGTCCTACTTGGCTATGGTGAGGAGCATTATAGATTTTGAGCCCATTACTTTTGTGCAAGCCGCAAGCCAGCAGGTCTGGAGAGAGGCCATGCAGAAGGAGTATGACTCCATTATGTGCAATGATGTGTGGGAGGTGGTGCCTAGACCTGTTATCGCACAGTTTGTAGTTAAGGTAAAAGACGGATGGAAGCTGTTATCGCACAGCTTGTAGTTAAGGTAAAAGACGGATGGAAGAAGGGCAAATTGGCGAACCCAGACTATCCCCCACCATTGTCACCTCAATGGGATAGCTCTATCTGTTTACGGTGGTAAGTCCAGGGGAGACGTCCCCGACAAACTAGGGTTTTGAAGAGGCCAAAACCCCAGGTTACCGGGGAAATCTCCCCTAGGCCTAACCTCCCTAAACAGAAAGTCCCGGCTAATCAACCAATAAAGATAAGTAATAACCGAGAAAGGTGTACCTTCTCGAGACAAAGCAACAAAGAAACTATGTATATGCAAGAGATCACTCTGTTTGGTTAGTACTTCATATAATCATGGACTTCCGATATAAAGCAATTGGAGCAACAATATTGGATGAAGTAAGTAAACGATGTACAATAGCAATGATTATAATATATGTCACTTCACAATAAAAGCTAATGGCAACCAATGTAACAATATCAATATCAAGAAACAACGCCTTAGCTAATCATTCACCAGAGCTTTTAAAGGTATAAATGTTGCAATGTATAAAGATAACTCAAGTAGGTAATGGCAACAAATAGGGTTAGTAAGTATTAGTCTAGCTAGGGTTAGAAGGGTTAGTAGTTGTTCAAAGTATTGGATGTTTGTATGATCAAGGTGCTCAACAATGGAAGTCTTAGATCAGTGCTTTACTAGGGAAAATGGAGTCAAAAAGGGCTACAAATGTTGAATGGTCGTGATGATAGTGATAGGGTTAGAGACAAGAGTTTGATGTTGAAGTGTTGCTAAAGCAAGGCTTCCAACAAGTCAAAAACCCTAGGGGAGACGACTCATTGAGGTGTAGATGACCTAGGCCTTAGTATGCCTTCCTCCTTCTCTAACTCAAAAAGACAAATTTTAAATCCATTAGATTGAGTAAAACATTAAGGAGTTGAAAACAAGAGGACAAAATGTTGAGGAGTTTCTAAAGCAAGGCCTCCTCAACAATGAAACCCTAGGGGAGAAAGGCTCACCAAGGTGTAGAAACCGTAGGCCTTAGTGCTCTCCTCCTTCTTCACCATTGACAAGAATAAAATGTCTAGCTTGAAGGATAGATGCTATGGCTAAGGACAAGAGGGTTTGATTGATTAGTTGCTATGCCTAGAGGGCTTGATGATGAAGTGTTGCTAAGGCAACGCTTCATCAATCAAACCCTAGGGAAACGGCTCACTATGTAGAAACCCCAGGCCTTAGTGCTTTCTCCTTGGCTCAAAGACAAGATGAAAACGAATGCTAGAAGAATAGGATTAGAGTGTTACTATGGAAAGGCTCTATCTAATCCTTCAGCAAATCAAATGGCTCTTTAATCCTAGTAGGGACATGAGACAAGGACACCAACAGTTTGTCTAAACCTAGGGTTTAATCCAGCAAAATTATACAACAAAAAATGCAAGTAAACAATACCACATAACCATTCAATAAAGAAGTGTTTTGCAGAAATTCACCTACATCCACTAAGCATTCATATAGCCAAACCCAAGTTGTAAACCATCCACCAAGATAGCTAAAAATCAAATCGGTAAAGAAGTCTCCTTCAACAAGTGTGCCACAATTTCAGCCAATAACCCTAAGAGGGTCGAAGGACCACCAAGTGAGGCAGTTAAATTAGAGTTTTAGCTCTCATTATTTAGGATAATACCAAGCACTTAATTAGATTTAGGTCACCAAAGCAATGGCTACAAATAATATTGTTTTTATTAAATGTCATAAATTCAAACCAATCGGGCAAAAGTACAATACCTGCCTCTGTGGGTAAATAGTCTCTTCTAGGCAAATGTAGCCTCCCGAGCAAAAACGTTAGCCCTCCTTCTCCAATTACGCTGCCAAACCGCCATGACTGCTCCCCAAAACGCCCATAAAGCCGGGATGACATCATGGCTATTATGGGTGATGTCCTAGGCCTCCGAAGGCCAACGCTCCAATGAAGAGGGCACAACCCACCGCAGGCTCACAGTGGTGCCTCTCAGGAACGCCCCACTTTCTTGGTGCAAAACCCTATGTTCTAGTTCCCTTTGTTGGGGGCCTCACATCCATCTGTGGGTTTTTTAGCCCCATGGAGGTCCGAATCATCTCCCCATGTGTACCTCAATTCAACAGGAAAATTCATCCCACAAGTTATGATCCTCGTGACAAATCGATACGCCTCCATGGGCTCATAGTTGTGATCAGTAAATGTCAATCACATCCAATCATCAATTTTATTAAACATGTGCATAAACCCTTTCAACTCCAACCAAATGCTCAAAGACATTATACAAATCGTTGCTGCTTTGAGGAAGTGACAGGGAGCGTCCTATTAAATAGTGGGTCCACCGGAAAATGGATGTTTCCGGAAAAGATTAAATCAAGTCATGTAAATGGGTGAGGTGGATAAGGATGTCTTGACAAGGGGTGCAATGAAAGAAGGGAAATGCAAGGCTTACATGTGCCGCTCTCGTAGAAGGAGAGATGCAACTGCCCTAGATGCAAATGTTTCCAAGCCCATTCATGCCTTTTATTCTTTTATCCTTATTGCTTTTTCTTCAAGATGCTAATCAAGGGACACTGCCTCAAGGCAGGACCAGTGGTAATGTTACCCACAAGCACTTTCAATTTAAAATGAGAAGGTTGGCTCAGGCTCATGATGCACTCTTCACTTAAGTAATGCAACCAAGGGTCACTACCGTGGCGTGGTAACCAACCGCTAGTAATGTCATACCGCTTAGGTGCCCATGGACCTAATAGGCTAGCTCGTGATGAGACCCCCATCCTCCGGGACTAGGTCTTATTTATTATTTTATGGGTCCCTCTGTTTCTTGTCAATAATCTTTTTACCGCCGGGATCCCCGGCTACATCTCGAGGTTTTATTTTAGGCTTTATCTCTTGCCTTTCTTTTTACCTTTCTCTCTCGGGCTCCTTAGCCCCTTCTTCCCACAAGGCAAGGTGCAACCCTTAAATGATTGACTAACCCAATGCCCGTACCAATGTAATGGGACATTGTGGGAAATAAGATGGAAAGTGATAGTATGACGAGAGTGGACGATGACTTTCATGAATCCCCTGCTGCCATCCTTATACACACACACTTGCAAACGTGAGCTTGAGTTCGCCTCACTTAGTGTGTCCTCCAGAGTAAGCACAATGCCTAGGTTCACGTCACATCGTCACTTTGACTGAACCTCTTCCGCCTAGGTTTACTCCTATGGTAGCCAAAGGGGTAGTCCTTAGTTACTAGATGAATTCAAGTTAGATTCTGAGTTAATTTTAATTTGTTAAGGTTAGAGGGGATTTAATCCTAAGATGCTAAGGCAACCATGCAATATGCAAGGGTTAGCATGAGAGTCAAGTCCTTTCCTAGGTCAACTAAGACTAGTGCCTAGAAATTCAGTACCAACTAGGTTAAGGTGGTTCAAGCAATAGATTACAAAGTTTACAAATTTACAAAAAGAATAAATTAATCCAAAATACAATTACTTACATGAAAGAATTATTCAATCAAAGAATAAATGTACATTCATTTACAAGCTTACAAAAGAATAAGATATTACAATCTAAACCGTAAGTTTAATGTGTGCTAGAAAAGAAGACTTGAGCATTCACCATATCATCATTCACACTAGATCATAAAACAAATTACTTCATCAATAAGACTATCAAGATTAAGCACAATTACCATGAATAAATAAAGACAATCTACACTCTTTACTATCAAACCCCCAAATATTATTAGATGTAATAAGGACAAATAAAGGAATTTTCTTAAGGATTTTAAGTTTATTTGGCTTTCACCAAAGCCTCCTCTTCAGTGCTGCCAAATAACCTACTGGGTGCTCAAGAAGTTAAGCAACTAGGCCCACCCTAGCTTCCAGGTCAGCCCCGACAAGTAAGAGTACTTCCCGAGAGGACACCCACCTGGAGCGCAATGGACAAATCGCCACTACCCTCCTTGTTTTCCTAAACCCGCTTTAGATGGTGGAGATGGTGGTCTGTTGGGTACCCTAAAATAGTCTATTGGCATATATATCAATTAGCTAGACTTTGTGGTAATTACAGAGTGTTTTGAGAGTTTTAAAATACTTAAAAAATGCAAAATAAATACTGAAACTTAAAGTGCTCAAAAGGTGTTGTTAAATTTTAAACCATTAAGTGCATCAACACATAAGAAATAGATGAGATACAATGCTTAAAAAGATAGATAAATTTAGATCACATGCTCAACATCATATCATTTGATTGGATACCATGAATTTAATGGCAAGAACAGTTTGCCTTATGAGATGAAAAGAAAGTGAAGATTTAATGTGTTTGCTACACCATTTAAGAAAATCTTTTAAGCCCAAGATGTGGCTATTAAGAAATGTTAAACCATAAACACAACAACCACTTATTAATTACGCATCATAGAGATATTAAATATATGATTAAGATATGTGCTTAAAAAAAAGATTAAGAGCTTAAATAAGATAGACAATGAACTAAGTAAGAACAAGATATATATTATGTGTGTTGCCCAATGGGCTTAAGATGTGAGATCTGATCTTAAAGCATAAACATTGTTATATTAAACAACTTAGATCAATCATATAGCATGAGAAAATAAAGTTTAACTCTTATCCTTACCTCTTTGGGGTTTCTCACCCAACTAGGTAGGTAATTAGTCTCATTCTTAGTTATTAGAGTGTTCTTCTTAGATCTTATTATGAAGACTCAGCAAAGATGAGATAGCAAGAGAATGAAATAAAACAACAAACTAAAAGTGAGCTAGATTGGCAAACAATCAACACTACCACGTGTAGTTGAGAAGGTGCCCTCACCTCTAAACCACATCGCCAAGCTAGGAAAAACTCAACACAAAAGGAGAAAACAAGCTAGATCTACCCACGCCCTAGCCCAAGGTTTGAAGAAGAGGGAGGCCGCACTACTCCCCTCTTACACTTCAAAGCAAGATCTAACAAGCAAACAAGAATAAAAGTGCACTTTCTAAGTTAGAAAATGAGAAGGAAGGTGAGAGATAGCTACCAAGTCCCCTAAGGAGTTGTTGAGTGTTGTATGTGTCTTTTGGCGCAGCCAAGAGCCTCCTATCAGATCTGATATATCTGTTAAAACAGCAAGGTCTTCTTGCTAGGATGGCTACATACAACAAGTAAACATTAAAAACCCTTGCCCTATTGAGGCAAGAACTTTCCACAAGACAAAATGTAGATTCAAGATTATTATTGACCTATCTATACCAAGATATGCTAGCTGAAATGATGGATGTACAGCAATAAAGAGCAAGGTAATAAATCTAGATCTTTTGACTGTGAGAAGCTACAAGTGACCCATCAATCCTAAAGGAGTTCCTAATGGAGCTTTGAATGTGAACCTGCAATACTCTTCCATACTCAAGCATACAAGAGACAAACGTTGATGCAATGATAATAAACGACACTTCACTCTACACCACATCAAGATTTATAGACTAACAAGCATGCGCATTATTAAGCCTACTTAGATAACACTTTACCTAAGATCTAGTGTTGCATGAAAAGAGAAAGAACATGAAACAATGCTACCTCCATTACATAAGAATGACAAGTATATGCATTAACCTTTCTGCCAACCTCCAAAGCTTCTTGAATATTATTACCAAAAGAAATAGATTCTGTAGAGAGGAATACTCCAAAACCTAAGAGCTAGAATGAATGAAAAATGAATGAGATGAGAGAGAGAGAGAGAGTTGTAAATCAAGTAGCATAACAATAGCTCAAGATATGGTGTCTTGGAGAGGCAAAGGGATTCCATTTATACTCTTGAGATCCCAATTATCTGGATCTAAGCCAAGTGTCCACCACCAAGCAATAGAGCGGACTGAAGTTAGCACACCTCCTAGGGCTTGCAATAATAGATCTAGGTAGAAAACATGTATATAAATTAGATAGATCTAATGGCATGTGGGAAGTGTGGGATTTGTGCCAAGGGAGAGGAAAGCTCAAATAATTTTAAATAATTATTTGTTGAGTTCCAGGGTGAGGGAGGGCGCACCACTCTTGGAGAGCGCATCTCTGGGATGAGGAAGAGATGAAAGGTGAGGAAAGAGTGTGAAGTGTTGGGATTACGGGAAAGGCATGGGATCCTGCGGCCAAAGAGGGTGAAGAGTCACTCTTTAAATAAAAACGTAACTTTCATTGGGGAGAGAGGAAAAGGAGGGGTAACCCTTGGAGAGTGCCTCTTGGTCAAAATTCAACCCAAACACAAGTATGGGTGAGGTGGAGTGATAAGGATCACTTGTAGGAATTAAAATAAGGTAAAATGAAGTGAAAACTTAGGAGACGGGGCCACACCAAAGTCAAAATTAAATCAAAAGGAAAAACGTCAATCCCCGTAGGGTGCCATGATTTTTGAGTGTAGGTTGGAAAAGGGGTTGGGACAAGGTTGAAAAGGGCTGGAGGCTATGTTATGCTTAGGGGTCTCCTCAACCATCATTTCAACATTTCACATCATTCAACTCATCATTATTACAATTTTACATTTGCCATGTTTAGACTTTTAGCAATTAAAATTGTTGTTATAGACTCCCTGACACTCTAGGTGGACTAACCCATGGCTAAAGCTATCCTGACCGGAAAGGAAACTTGGTCCAAGGATGTAGGAGAGGCGTCATTCCATTTCTTTGAGCACACAAAATAATTTCTATCAAAAGTCCAAGGATCCAAGCCACAATATTTTTCGAAATAATTAACAACAATTAAACCTCCAAACCCAGGGAAATTCTAATTCGTACCACTACTCAAAAAAAACTAACCTAGACTCGGACGGAATTCAAGTAAACTTTCTCTATGATGTCTTGCATGGTCATTTACAGTCGAATTCTATATAGTTAACCAAACCATGCCCACCGCAACAACTATTCACCACTTTGGAGGACATATGTAAAGAGAGAAAACCAAGGGAAATCATTAAGGCTGGAGGCCCAATGATAACCTAAGGATAAAAACCCTCGTGAAAGGAACTCTCCCGCTGAACTGGATGCCAAGGTAACTGACCCACATTACAAATCATGCACTCCATTACATTACAACCCATGCGTGGGTGCGAAATTCCGGTACAAAATAAATAAGTGTTGGGCCAAACACACTCAGAACTAAGAATCTTCACACACATCATATCTGATACATCGCTTTCCATGGCACATGAGTTGACCATCGGTGTCAAATGGGCAGTCAACACACCCTGGCAACCTGCAAAATCCTATGGGCACAAGCTTACTGGGGCATCCTGCCATTCCCCCCAAACATGGTCAAGTGGATAAGTATAAGATCCAAGCAATCGTTACAAAAAAAGAATTAGATGCACATATTCAAGGTTTTGAGGATCGAGTGACACATACCATGATACCCGGACTCCATTACCCTATGGAGCAAGAACCATCTCTGGGGGGATTGACAGGATGCCTAGTAAGCCTATGGTGATGGATGTTGCCGCTGATGACAAAGTGAAGGTTGAAAGAAAGAAGAAGGATGGAACCTCCAAGGCCATGCTCAAGTCGATTTGGCTCTCGATATCTACGTTCTAGGCCCCGTGGGCCTCAAGACATAATCTCCTTAGCTATCCCTAAAGTGGGGATGTAACATCCGGCTCCAACTCGGGGACATGGTGCTCACCAGAGAGCATGAGAACCTCAACATCTTTGGTACAACCCGAACCCGCTTGATCTCAATAGCAACTATCAAGAATCATTTCATATGGTGATATCACCTCACACACATAAAACATGAAAAGCATATATGCAAATGTGAAAGCAAACCACTTAGTATGAAATGCAATGGTATATAATACAAATCCATCAAATGCCTACTTACTTGTACTCACCTGTCGGTTGAATGCTAGGTGTAGTCAAATCCACCAATGAAACCTCGGTATCCCCACTTTTAGGGGATAACTAGAGATTATGTCTCGAGGCCCACAAAGTCTTAGACATGGAGTAAATCGGTGAGCCAAATCATCCTTGGAGCACACCTCGAGGGCCCATCTTTCTCCCTTCGCTACTTCCACTTTGTCGCCAGCAGCTAACATCCATCACCTTCACTTGGTCCTCTATCGAGTGTAATGTCCCCACCTCTTGAAGAAGATATTTGAGAAGACTTAGTAGTGGTCTAGGTGTCTCCACTATTAGGCCATAGTCTCACACTGAGGAGAAAGGTCAACAAGTTAAAGGCTATATTCTTAAGTTGACTTGACAAAACAGCAGGCATTAAGAGATAACTCAACAGAGAAATAGAAGAGATGGAATTGGACTTAGGATTAACTCTAGGAGTTAAGTTATCTCAACAGGAAATTAGAGGAAAAGTATAAAGAGAAGGCAAGGGCGCACTTCTTGGGCATTCTCGATTTTGGTATTTGCTTGTTATAGCTCTTGAGCATACAGTTTGAGAGTTTTGCTGTTACAAACCCTCAGAGCAACTCGCAGTGAAACATCCCACCCACTCCACGCTTGTCCCAGGATGGAATAATCCTCCACACCATTCTACCATCATCATCCATCCACAAACAGATTCAGGGAAGCAACATGGTCGTATTGTTTGTGAGTTTCTAGCAAGGGCACACCATCCACAAGAGAAGAGTTCGATCCAACTAATCAGGAGGAGCGTTGGGCATTATATCACTTGGGTTTTACTTGTAGGCACTCCACCATCATTTTGAGGGCTTCTTTTCCAAGAGTTATCATCACTATTTCTTCAATCCAGCTTGGGATCTAATTTGCGCTGTGGAGGACGTCCCATTACCTCAAGATTTCTGCATCTAGAGACTCATTTCAAGATCCTATCCCAAACTTCTCCACCTGGTTCTCTCATAGCCCCATCTGTTCCTCTCTTTAGAAGCGATCTATCTTCTTGGAGAGTTTCACATCATTTGGAGGCTTCCTTCTTCAGGGACGAGTTGCCTAGGGTTTTCAGCTATTCAGGAGGGCGCAACTCTCTTAGCAGATTCAGTATTTGGAGGGGTTGGCATTGGCAGTTCGGCTTGAGATTTCAAGAGGGAGATCACACCATCTTGATCTATCATTGGGCCGAGTTTGGACTCGTTTAGAGTCTTCTTCCAGCAGGCCCGAGTTGTTGAGGGATTCAGCCTTCTATTAGAGCGTGGCATTCTTCAGCTGGAGGGTCTAGCGTTCAAATCTGGTTATATTGATCTTCATTTCTTATTTAGCCTTTGAAGGCTTATTTTGTATCGGCAAAGCATTTTGTAGCAACTCATATCTATTGTCTTTCCGGCCATCTAAGGATTGTTCCAGATAGGCTATCTATTGTATTGGTTTCATATTGCTCATAATAAAGGTCAGATCTTTGCTTGTGCTTCTATATCTTGAATGTATTATGATCTTCATGTGATAAATCAATCTTGTATGAATGCACTTAATAACTGGATAACTCAATAAACACCTGCACATCACAAATCAGTGGTAGTTAGTGATTCCAAGCAAAAAAAATTGGCTTGGGATCATTACAATGGTATTAGAGCTTCGATCCTCCAAACCTGTGGAAGGATCGGCGCATGAAGAGGTACAGTGGTATTTTTATGGGTCGAAGGAAGAAACCGAGCAGTGAAACAGAGGCCAAAATGGAAGGGTCAGGGGATGACCATGAGCCTCTAGGCTTGGCTCTCATAGCAGTCGAGTTTGACAAGTTCCAGCAATCCATCAACCGCACGGAAAGCACATTGGTCCAACACTTGGGCAAGTACCATGAAACCAGTAGAAGGGGAGAGGACGAACTCTCTGAAACCTTGAAGAGGGTTGACGAGAACCTGCAGATAATGAACAAGAATCAATCCAAGCTAAATGAACTTCTGATGCAAGTAACCCATCAAGGGAAGAACCCTGATACGTATGGGAATAAGGAGGCTGGTGGATCCGATGGAGTCCATGAGGAGATCAGATATAATCCGGAGAAAGCCCCCAGATCCGAAGGAAGTCTGGAAGGAGACACGGCCCAGGGTCAGATGGGTAGCAGGGTCAATCCTAGGCGATACATGCCTACGTTCACAGATGAACAGCTTGGCCGACATTCAGGTAGCAGAGCTAACCCTAGACCTTACATGCCCACATTCACAGATGAGCAAGGGCAACAGGAACAGGTTGAAAACTTTGTGGAACAACTGGCGAGGAGTACCAAGGAGTACTACAGTTTGGATATGAGGGTCCAAAGACAGATGTCCCTAGATCAGTATTGCCAACTCAGGTTCAGAAATCAACCTAGGACGAGCCACAGGGGCAGTTTTGAGTTTGAACGAAGGGCAGGGAAGATAGAGATTCCATACTTTGATGGTACAGTCAAGATGACAGCACAATCTTGGGTACAAAAGCTGGATACCTACTTACAGCTCAACCCCATGAGGGAGATGGAGGCCATCAAGTTTGCCACTATGTACTTGGATGGTAAGGCTCATGACTGGTGGTATCACGGACTCACCACACTCGGCCACAATCAGATTGTGTCCTATACAGAATTCACTCAGAAGCTCATTGATAGATTTGATCAAAGAGATCCTGAGCTACATTTCCAGGAGGTCACCCAACTCAAGCAAACAAGGTACGGTTGAGGCATATATTGATGAATTTCAGAGGTTGGTTGTGATGGTGCAAGATATGTCCCCAACCAGGCCCATGATGCTTTTCACAGCAGGGTTAATGGAAGCCTTGAAGGGTTGGGTAAAGGCCTTCAAGCCCACCAACCTACAGGAGGCCATTTGGAAGACTAGGGATTTGGGTCCAGCTGCTAAGCCTAAATTCATACCCAGACCAAGCTGTGGAACAAGGTGAGTGGATGTTTCACCACTGAGTTGCTCACAAGGGTTTGTATCAGCAAAACCCCCCAAACTGTATGCTCAAGGCAATAACAAGCAAATACCAAAATCCAAAATGCCCAAGAAGTGCGCCTTAGCCTTCTCTTTATACTTTTTTCTCTAATTTCTTGTTGAGTTAACTTAACTTCTAGAATTAACCCTAACTCCAATTCCAGCTCTTCTATTTCTCTGTTGAGTTATCTCTTAATGCCTTTTTCACCTTTTATCAAGTCAACTTAATAATATAGCCTTTAACTTGTTGACCTTTCCCCTCAACGTGAGACTATGGCCTAGTGGGGACACCTAGACCACTAAGTCTTCCAAACCTCTTCTTCAAGAGGTGGGGGAAATTACACAGAGATGGTTAATGCTCCATGAGGTAATGAGTCCGGGTATCATGGTATGTGTCACTATGATCCTCAAAAAACTTTGAATATGTGCACTTAATTCCTTTTGTTTCTAACAAATGCTTGGATCTTATACTTGTCCACTTGACCATGTCTGGGGGGAATGACAGGATGCCCTAGTAAGCTCGTGCCCATAGGTTTTGGTTTGCCACTGGGGCGGTTTCTGAAAAGTCATCGTCCGCTCCCATCGTATTACCACTTTTTCATCTTGCTTCCCGCTCATCCATCCCATTACACTTGTCCAGGCACTGGGTTGACCTATTTTTCAGGATTGCACCTTACCTTGTGGGAAGAAGGGGCTAAAGTACAGAAGGTAAAAGCAAGCTGGCAAAAGATAAAAGCCTAAAAAAATAAACCTCGAGATGCTTCGCCCAGGGATCCCCGAGAACGCAATAAAAGGCTTCTCATCAAGAAACAAGAGGGACCCAATAAAAATAATAAAACAAGACCTAGTCAGAGGATAGGGTGTCTCATCACGAGCCAGCCCATTAGGTCCATGGGTACCTAAAAGTATGACACTACCAGCAGTTGGTTACCACGCCAGGGTAGTGACTCTTGGTTGCATGGCCAAGAGAAAGGGGGTCTCATCACGAGCCAGCCTTCTCATTTCTGTGAAAGTACTTGTGGGTAACACTGCCACCACTGGTCACCACGCAGGGCAGTGTCCCCTGATTAGCTTCTTGAAGAAAAAGCAATAAGAATAAAAGAATAAAAGGCATGAATGGGCTTGGAAAAATTGCATCCAGGACAGGTGCAGCTTGCCTTCTACAAAGGCATCCACAAGTAAAACTTTGCACTCCCTTGCTCTCACTACACCCATTGTCAGGACATCCCTTATCCACATCACCCCACTTACATGGCTTAGATGAATTCTTTTTNCACTGCCACCACTGGTCACCACGCAGGGCAGTGTCCCCTGATTAGCTTCTTGAAGAAAAAGCAATAAGAATAAAAGAATAAAAGGCATGAATGGGCTTGGAAATATTGCATCCAGGACAGGTGCAGCTTGCCTTCTACAAAGGCATCCACAAGTAAAACTTTGCACTCCCTTGCTCTCACTACACCCATTGTCAGGACATCCCTTATCCACATCACCCCACTTACATGGCTTAGATGAATTCTTTTTCGAGAACTTTCCTTTTCCAGTGGACACTAGCCCAATAGGACGCCCTGTCACTTTCCTCAAACTTATATTGCAGGCTTGTATAATGTCTTTGAGCTTTTAACTGGGGTAATAGGGGTTTTATGCACATGTTAAATAATATTGATGATGAGATTTCATTGACATTGCTATGATCCCTGTGACTTATGAGCCCATGGAAGGCGTAGCTGTTGATGTGCAGGATCATGCCCGACAGACAGTTACCATGTTGGACAGGTACACATGGGGAGATGATCAGTTCGGACCTCCATGGGGCTGAAAAGCCCACCAGATGGATGTTGAAACCCCAGAAGGGGGCAGAGACCAGACAGAAGGGTTTGGACAGGAGAGAAGGAGGACGCCTTGCAGAGACACCCCGACAGAGCTTGACCTAGGGAGGTTGTGCCCTTTTCAGTGGAACATTGGCCTTGGAAGGCCTAGGACGTCACCCTTCATGACCATGACGTCACCTAGCAGCATGGATGTTTTGGGAGACAGCTGGGGCAGTTTTGGCACGTGTGGCAGGTTGGAGAAGCCCAAGGAGGCTTAAGGTTTTGCTCTAGGATACTGCATTTGTCCTAGAAGGGGCTAACGTCACCCTAAAAGGGGCATGACGTCTCTATATGGCTTGATTAGGATTTAATTTCAAGCATTTAATGTAAAACAGTATGATTTTATTATTTTGGCCTTGTCGGCCTTTTTATGACCTAAATGTGAAATTAGGTCATGGTACTGTATAAATTGAGGGTTTTAACCTTCATTTTTTCATCATCTCTGACTCACTCATTAGTGAGGTCTGAAATTTGCGCTACACTTGGAGTTCTTGGCTGAAATTGTGAGGCGGACTTGTTGAATGAAAGCATTTTTGGAATTCTATTGGCATTTTTGGCATTTCTCTTGGTGGAAGGTGTTACAACTAGGGTTTGCTACTTGATTTCTTGGTTAAATGTAAGTGAATTTCTGCAAAACTTCTTAATTGAATGGTTGTAGTATTGGTTTTCTTGCATTTCTTGTTATAATTTGCTGAATAAACCCTAGGTGACAAGTACACATTGTAGGTCCTTGTCTCATGTCCCCACCAAAGTTTCAGCCATTTTATTTGCTGAAGTGAGATAGAGCCTTGCCTTAGCAACACTCTACTCTTTCTAGCCCTTGTTGAAGAGGATTGAKCCTTGCCTTAGCAACACTCAAATCTATCTTCTCCCTTGCTAGCCGTTTTACCTTATTGAAGCTAAGAAGGRGAAAACGCATCAAGGCCTAGTTCCCCTACACCTTGGTGAGCCGATTTTCCCCTAGGGTTTGCTTAGTAAAGCCTTGCCATAGCAACACGTTGCTAGCAAACCTTCTTGTATTAGTCTTATGCTTTTTTTGAGCTAGCCGTTTTGCCATTGAAGTTAAGGAAGGAGGAGAGAGCACTGAGGCCTAGTTCCCCTACACCAAAGTGAGCCTCTCTCCCCTAGGGTTTCATCCTTGAGGCCTTGCCATAGCAACACCTCAAGGTTCAACTCTCTTGTCATTGGTCTTTAGTATTATCTTTTGATCCTTCAACTTGCGTCCTCCTTTTGACTCCATTTACCCTAGGAACGCACTGATCTAAGGCCTAGCGTGTGAGTACTTTGATCAAAACAACTTCTAATACTTTGAATAAACCCTAACTATTCTAACCCTAGCCTAAAACTAACCCTGCTAACTAATTGCTTCCGTCATCTTTTTTGTTGTTAACATCATTGTGCAGCTATCATTTTACTTGTGAGCAATTGAATGGTTATTTAAGGCATTATCTAAATGAAGTGTTAATTGTTACATTGAATGCCACATTCCTTTAGCATTTATTGAAGAAGTGATATTGTACATCGTTGCTATTATATAAACATTGACTTCTTCAATATTTATTGCTCAATTGCTTATATATCAGATAGTCATTGATTATATGAAGTACTAACCAAGCGAGTAAGCTTGCATATATATATATATTTCTTGTTGCTTTGTCTCGGGCAGGTACATCTCCTTTTTGGTTATACTTCTCTTTATTGGATGGTTAGCCGGACTATCTGCTCGGTGGTGACTTGTGAGGGGGAATTTATCTTTTAGCCTTCAATACTTTGCCTTCTCAAAACCCCAGGTCACCGGGGACGTCTCCCCTGGGCCTTACCTCCTAAACAGAAAGAACCTTCCTATCGAGGTGACATTGGGTGGGATTGGTTCAGTTACGCCAGTTTGTCTCTTTACATCTATCTTTTATCCCAACTACAAATTGCGCGATAACATTTTGGCGCTGCTACAGGGGAACACTGAGTCAATTCTCCTCAAAACGACACTTTTCGATAAGCCTTGCCTCTAGAGTATTTATCTTACAAGCTTACCTAGCGACTCCACTTAGGGTGTTTTCCTTTATCTTTTGTATAGTTTCAAGTAAATTATCTGGGGACTCCACAAATCACAAATGATGACCTGTAGTGGGCGTCAGTACATACCTTCATCTACTGCTATGGCCTCTACAAATCCTGTCATCCCCGTGAGTTCTCTCAAATGGTCTCACAAAGAACTCTTTGGCTCTTTGAACTTTATCTAACACCCAAGGGGGATTACATAACCTACCTAATAAGGTTGACTCCTAGATACCTAGGTTTTCAGGAGAAAAGGGATCCTGTGGTAACTCTCATTGGACCAAGTTTTGTGAAGGGTTTCAGTTTCACCAATCCGAACAGGAACACCCTGATGTCTTCACAAGGCTCTTTGTGAGCTCACTCACCGGAAGTGCCAGAAACTGGATTAACAACCTCCCAAAGGGGAGCATCAAAACCCCTGAAGATCTTGAACAAACCTTTAAGAACAATTGGTGTGAAAAGGAAAGCATGGAATCCCTTTACTCTCAATTCCTCGAAGACTGCAAACAGACAGATGAAGACATTAGGGTATTCAATGATAGGTTAAATACTCTCATTCACAAACTTGAGCCCAATTTCCTACCCAAGAGCATGATTCTCCAACGTTACCTCGACTCTTTTGAAGGGATTTTACAACTCACCCTTAAGAATCGTTTCCCTGCAAACCTAGAAGAAGCTCAAGACGCTGCCTTCCAAATTGAAGAGAATCTCAAGTTTAGCAGCCTCACCCATCAGGTCAACCTCCTGAACAATGATGACATCTGGGGAGTGAATAAGGAAAGCATGGAAGGCCCAGAGCATGACCTCCTAGAAACTCTAGAGTTGGAAAACAATGCTCTCCATAGGAAATGGAGCACAAGTTTGTCAAACATGAAAGATGCCTTAAATTTTTCAAGACAACATGAACCATCCGAGGGTTTAAGTATGGCTACTCATGAAAAACCTAATTTTGAAGATTCCATATTTACCTTGACCACGCCAAGTCAAATCCAAGAAAGTCAAGATATGAGTGAGCTCGGATTTGAATACTTTGGCCAAACCAATGAGGACTCAGAAATGAAGTCTGAAGAGCCCCAGGCGCATACTAGCAATCAAACCCAACCTGCCAATAATAGCACCAACTTGAGCACTCGTATGGCCCATGTCTTGCAAAGGCTTAAAGGGATTTGTGAAATGTTGGAAATTCCTTATCTGACAAAGCAAACCCCAGATGACCAACTATCTTTCGAAGGAGCTTCCACATTGTTACAAACTGATTATTTTGAGCAAAATGAGCAAACACCCTTTTCCTCGCTAATAGACGATCATGGACCTAGTTATTATAACTCCGTAGATCCGTGCTTATTCCAAGGTTGGCCCACTCTTCCCTTGATAGAAGAAGATATTATTAGTGAAATAACATGGACTAGGGGAAAGGGTGACCAAAGTATCCCTAGTAACCACGAGAATATTGCACTAGGAGATGGAGAGGTGTTACTTTTTCAAGAAACATGCATGAGGGATAGTGCTTTGACAGAATCTCCCCCCATCGTTCTGGAGCAAGAAAGAGATGGGGATGATTGTCCTGATGATGCCTCTGACATCTCCGAAGACTGGGATGATTAATTCGCTACACAGGAAGATGACCATTTGATAAGAAGAGGAGTTGGCTTCGTCAAGTGGGAAGGAGATGTTTTCGGGACTATTAAAACCCGTGACCAAGTAAACAACGTAGGCCATATTATAGAAGGCCCCTAGATTTGCCTCAATATCACTCTCGAGGAACGCCAAGAAGAGATAAAACAGTTAGCTGAGAAGCCTATAATGGAATTAATAAGCAACATGGACCCTAAATCAAAGGAAAAGTTGGCGAAACGAGAATTTCAGGTATATAGGCAAAAGAAGCTAAACCAACCTACCCTTACCATTCCTGCAATAACTCAAACACAACCTTCACCTTCGAGCATTCCTCCTCCTGAAGCACCCAAAAACGAAAGGGTGGACTTGAACTTTGACTTCGAAGGGGCACTATCCAAGATGCATGTGACCATCCCTTTGAGAGAAGTCATTAAGGTACCATCTGTTAAAGAAAGATTTGATAATTTTTTCAAAGGATCAGATGGACCTATGGACCCTCCTATTGTGTTACAAGATGATCACTTTAGGGTCCAGTATGATGAACTCTCGCCCTTCTTCATGACCTTGCTAATGAATAATAAAAGCCTCAACAATTGCATGTTAGATTCAGGGGCCGGTGCTAACATGATGTCTCTCAAGGTCATGCAACAATTAGGCCTGAAAGTCACACGACCTTACAGAAATGTGTGTGGCTTCGAGTCTAAAGCCATACCCACACATGGAGTAGTTGAAAATGTGGAAGTTTGTTTTAAAGAATACCCTGAGAAAGTAATCCACATTGACATAGTGATAGTAGACGTCCCAGATGTGTGGGGGATGTTGTTGTCTAGGAAGTTTTCCTCAATGCTGGGTGGCACCCTTGAGATGGACCTCACTTATGTGAATATACCTTTGAAAGATGGAATAATAGGCCGTCTCCCAAATGTGCTAGTGACCGGAACCCATGTGCAAGAAACTAGTCACCTCGTCAAAAATGACAAAGCACATGAGCAAATCATGGAAATTCTTCCTAAATTTTCTCCCAAGGATATGCCCTTTGCAAAAAAGGAAGATCAGATACAATGGCCCACGAGAGAAGGATACCAACAACTCCTAGATGAATATAAAGGCAAAGAAGCTGGGAATGTAAAATTACTAAAAACAGGAAAGAGTGATACACAGATTCAGCCTCGCCAACAAGAAGTCTTACGATAGAATCCCGCCCTCCTCCCTCTACACAATACACCAGGGTTGTTCAGGGAACAACCAAATACAAGATCAGAGAATACATGGAGGGGGACGTAGTATGCATGTGGGATACCAACAAGGGGGAGCCTACTAATGTCAAAGGAAGTACTCAATATTGGCTCAAACCTTTCAAACTTGGAAAAAAATCAGTTGACGACTCTTACTACTTGTCCACTTTGGAAGGAAGACGAAGCCCTTTACCAGTCAACGGGCACCTCCTCAAACCCCACCAAGGTGGGGGGACATGACTTCATAGGTAAGTGCAGGTAAGTAGGTAGGCATTTTGCATCCATTGTATATACCATTGCATTGCATACTAG
>SNQJ01S0039084.1:58826-68882 GCA_010110895.2 Picea sitchensis
GAGGTAACGTTGGAGAATCATGCTCTTGGGTAGGAAATTGGGCTCAAGTTTGTGAATGAGAGTATTGAACCTATCATTGAATCCCCTAACGTCTTCGTTTGTTTGTTTGCAGGCTTCGAGGAATTGAGAGTAAAGGGAATCTGTGCTTTCCTTTTAACACCAAATGTTCTTAAAGGTTTGTTCAAGATCTTCATGGGTTTTGATGCTCCCCTTTGGGAGACTGTTAATCCAGTCTCTGGCACTTCCGGTGAGTGAGCTCACAAAGAGCCTTGTAAAGACATCAAGGTGTTCTTGTCCGGATTGGTGGAACTGAAACCTTTCACAAAACTTGGTCCAATGAGAGTTACCACAGGATCCCTTTTTTCCTGAAAACCTAGGTATCCAGGAGTCAACCTTATTGGGTAGATCATGTAACCCCCCTTGGGTGTTAGCTAAGTCCAAAGAGCCAGAGAGTTCTTTATGAGACCATTTGGGAGAACTCAAGAGGATGACAGGATTTGTAGAGGCCATAGCAGTAGATGAAGGTATGTATTGACGCCCACTACGAGTCGTCATTAGTGGTTTGTGGAGTCGCCAGATAATTTGCTTGAAATTATCAAAGGATAAGAGAAAACACCCTAAGTGGAGTCGCCAAGTAAGCTTGTAAGACAAAGACTCTTGAGGCAAGGCTTACCGAAAAGTGTCGTCTTGAGGAGAATTGCCTCAGTGTTCCCCAGCAACGGCACCAAAATGTTATCGCACAGTTTGTAGTTAAGGTAAAAGACGGATGAAAGGAGGTAAAACTAACGTAATTGAACCAATCCCACCACTGTCACCTCAATGGGATGGCTCTTTCTGTTTAGGGAGGTAAGGCCCAAGAGAGACGTCCCCGGTGACCTGGGGTTTTGAGAAGCCAAAGGTTTGAAAGCTAAGTGATAATTTCCGCCTCACAAGGCACCACCTGATCAGAAAGTCCTAGCTAAACAGCCAATAAAGATAAAGAAACCAAAAGTGTATCTGCCCGAGACAAAGCAACAAAGAAAATGTACATGTGCAAGATCACTTGTTGGTTAGTACTTCATATAATCAATGACTTTCCGATAATCAGCAATTGAGTAGTAATATTGTCGAAGTAAATCAATGTTTACACAATAGCAATGATTACAATATCACTTCACAATAAAAGCTAAAGAAACTCTAATGATGAGTGGCAATCAATGTAACAATATCAACACTTTAGAAACAATGCCTTAACGAATCATTCAATTACTTTAAAGGTAAAACGAATGTTGCATAAAGGTGTTTATAGCACAAAAGGTGATGGAAGAAATAGGATTAGTAATATTAGTTCTAAGCTAGGGTTAGAAATAATTAGAGGTTGTTCAAGAATGTTTAGAGATTGTTTGTGATCAAGTTACTAAATACAAGAGGTCTTAGACCAGTGCGCTACTAGGGCAAATGGAGTCAAAAGAGGCTGCAAAGGTTGAAGGATTGAATGATAATGATAAAACTAAAGACCAGAGGGTTGGATGTTGAGGTGTTGCTAAAGCAAGGCCTCCACAATGAAACCCTAGGGGAGAAAGGCTCATTAAGGTGTAGAAACCCTAAAACTTAGTGTTTTCTCCTCCTTCTTTAGCTTATTGGCAAGATGAAATCGGCTAGCTTAGGCAAGAAGTTGTAGGGCTAAAGACAAGAGTGTTAGAAGGTGAAGTGTTGCCATGGCAAGGCTTCATCTAACAAACCCTTAGGGGAAAATGGCTCATCAAGGTGTAGAAACCCTAGGCCTTGATGCGTTTTCCTCCTTCTTAGCTCAATGACAAGGGAAAATGACTAGCTAGAAGAGTAGGATTAGAGTGTTACTATGGCAAGGCTCTATCTCACTTCAGCAAATCAAAATAACTCTTAACTTGGTAGGGACATGAGACAAGGACCTTAGCATGTGCTTGTCACCTAGGGTTTTAATGCAACAAATTATAATAACAAATGCAAGTAAATAATACTATAACCATTCAATCAAGAAGTGTTGCAAAAATTCACTTACATAAACCATTCATTCAAGTAGCCAAACCCTAGTTGTAAACCTTCCACCAAGAATAAATGCCAAAATAATCCAAAAAAGTCTTCCTTCAACAAGTGCACCTCACAATTTCAGCCAAAACCCTAGAGTAGGGCGCAAATTTCAGACCTCACTAATGAGTGAGTGAAAGATGATGATCAAAAAGAGAGTTTTTCTCTCTTACTTATACAGTACAAATGACCTTAATTAATTTTAGGTCATCAAAAGGCCGACAAGGCCAAAATACACAATAATATTGTTTTACATTAAAATGTCATAAACTAAAACCTAATCAAGCAAAAGAAAGATGTCATGCCCCTTCTAGGGTGACGTTAGCCCTTTCTAGGGCAAATGCAGCCTCTTGGAGCAAAATGTTAGCCCTCCTTGGGATTCTCCAACCTGCCACATGTGCCAAACTGCCCTATCTGTCTGCCAAAACGTCCATGAAGCTGGATGACGTCATGAACCTCCTAGGTGACATCCTGGGCCTTCCAAGGCCAACGTTCCAATGAAAAGGGCACAACCCCCCTAGGTACAGGTCTGCTCAGCTGCCTCTGGTGGATCCTTCTACTCCTTCCTAGTACAAACACTCTGCCTTGTCTTTGCCCCCTGCTGGGGTCTCAGCATCCATCTGGTGGGCTCTTCATCCCCGTGGAGGTCCGAACTAATCAGCTCCCCATGTGCACCTGTCCAATGTGGTACTTGTCCGTCGGGCATGATCCTGCACATCAACAAATACGCCCTTCATGGGCTCATAAGTCACAGGGATCATAGCAATGTCAATCACATCTAATCATCAATATTATTAAACATGTGCATAAAACTCCCTTTACCCCAGTCAGGTGCTCAAAGACATTATACAAATCTGCAATGCAAGTTTGGAGAAAGTGACAGGGTGTCCTATTGGGCTAGTGTCCATAGGAAGAGGGATGTTTCTGGAAGGGATTAAATCCAAGTCATGTAAGTAGGTAAGGTAGATGGGGATGCCTGGGCAAAGGGTGTAGTGATAGCAGGGATGGCTTACCGATGGGTGCCTCTGTAGAGGGTGAGCTACACCTGTCATGGATGCAAATGTTTCCAAGCCCATTCATGCCTTTTATCTTTATTCTTTTTCTTTCAAGAAGTTAGTCAGGGGACACTGCCCTGGCTTGGTGACTAGTGGTGGCAATGTTAGCCACAAGCATTTCACGGAAATAAGAAGGTTGGCTCGTGGTGAGACCCCCTTTCTCTTGGCTATGCCACCAAGAGCCACTACCCTGGCGTGGTGACCAAATGATGGTAGTGTCATACCGCTAGATGCCCATGGACCTAATAGGTTGGCTCGTGATGAGACCCCCTATCCTCTAACCAGGTCTTGTCTTATTGTTTTTTATTTTTTTTATTGCTTTTTCTTTCAAGAAGCTAGTCAGGGGACACTGTCGTGGCTTGGGGACCAGTGATGGCAATGTTAGCCACAAGCATTTCACGGAAATGAGAAGGTTGGCTCGTGATGAGACCCCTTTCTCTTGGTTATTTCACCAAGAGCCACTACCCTGGCGTGGTGACCAGATGCTGGTAGTGTCATACCGCTAGATGCCCATGGACCTAATAGGCTGGCTCGTAATGAGACCCCCTATCCCTCAACTAGGTCTTGTTTTATTATTTTATGTGTCCCTCTGTTTCTTGTTGACAAGCTTTTTATTTCTTTCTCGAGGATCCCTAGGCGAAGCATCTCGAGGTTTTATATTTAGGCTTTTGTCTCTCGTCAGCTGCTTTTACCCTCCAGGCCCTTTAGCCCATTCTTCCCACAAGGTAAGGTACAACCCCTAAATAATTGGCCAAACCTATGCCCGGACCAGTGTAAAGGGATGGATGAGCGGGAAAAGAGATGGAAAGTGGTATGTATGACGGGAACGGACGATGGCTTTTCAGAAATCCCCCCAGTGGAAACTCAAAACCTATGGACACAAGCTTGCTAGGGCATCCTGTCATTCCCCCAGACATGGTCAAGTGGACAAGTATAAGATCCAAGCACGCGTTAGAAACAAAAGGAATCAAACGCACATATTCAAAGGTTTTGAGGATCAGAGTGACACATACCATGATACTCGGACTCATTACCTCATGGAGCAAGAACCATCTCTGATACAGGACCAAACCGAAGGTGATGGATGTTGCTACTGCTGCTGACAAAGTGGAGGCGCTGAAAGGGAGAAAAGGTGGGCCTCCAGGGCCATGCTCAAGTCGATCTGGCTCTCAATACTCCATGTCTAGGACCTGTGGGCCTCGAGACAATCTCCTCGTTATCCCTAAAAGTGGGGGATAACAAGCAACATTTCCTAGACTAGCCGAATCTGGAATAATACAGTGGTATCTGAGCTTTAGTCCTGCCAGCATGTGACTAAAGACGATGAGTTCAACAAGTGACCCAGAGGGTCGTGAGCATGTAGGTGACGAATACACCACTTACAATAGACGCAAGGAGAGGAGACCTAGATCAAATTTCCCCCCTTTTTCTCCCAGTTCAGAGGAAGAGGAAGAGGCACACAGGGAAGCAGAGAGAAGGGCAGAGCATGAGGCAGAGCGTGAGGCAGAGAGGATGTTGGGAGACAGATATGAGAGACCAGAGGGCAGTGGGAAGGCACCCATGGAACCAGAGGCAGCCTTCATGCAGGTACTCAGCAATCTGGTAGTCAGTGAGCAGACCATGACTCAGTCTTTGGCACAGATGGTTGATAGATTGGCTATAGTGGGCACCCAGGGCACACATGCCCCACATGCAACGCAGGGGAACTCAAGGGCAGGCAGTAGACCCTAGTCACCTACTCGCACATACACCTTTTCGAGTAGGGTTCCCAAGTTGTTGTTCCCTAGTTTCTAGAGGGCACCCCTAGCCGCAGCACAGCAGTCGATAGCACAGAGGTCGCCCACTCAGGAAGAGGACATTGCAAAGTACAGGAGGGAGTATGCAGCATTGGGCTATGACTTCCATCAAGACATGACCCTGGTCGAGTACTGTGGACTTGGACTCAAGAACCGTCTTAGAGAGCCTCAGAGAGGAGTACAGCAACAGCAGCAAGGGCATAACCTGGATTTCATCCGGAAAGTTGGTAAACTCACCATACCTTCTTTTGACGGATCGTCCAAATGCACTACCAAAGCTTGGGTACAAAAGCTAGACACATACTACAAGCTCAACCAGATGACCGAGACACATACTACTAACTCTTTAGATCCTTGAAGTTGTGAAGAAACAACTGATTTCAATCACCACTCCAAGCTATGAGAACCTGTAAGCTTTAAAATCTTGCAATAAAACTTGTTAACAAAAATTGGTGTCACCTACAAAAGAAACTTGAAGAGTATGTTAGTTAACCGAAACATGCATACAAATCAAAGCCTCTAAATATAAATGAACAATAGGATTAACAGCAAGCTAGATAAATCCTATCCTATAGAGTGTTAACACCCTACAAAAGGCCAAATTAACAAATCAAAAGAAGAGATTAGGCAGGTATTACCCCATAGATTAAGCACAAATGACATCAAGCATCCACACACATGTATAACACACCTTCTTGACCTCCAAAGTCTCTTTATTCCAAATGAAAAGTATTACAATAGTATAAAACCACAAGCAAGACTCCCCAACTCCAACTAGCTTTACAATGGGAGAGTATGTTTTATTTATAGCTCAAGGGTGAATATCCCCAAGAGAGGAGGGCGCACCAAGTGGAGGATAAGGGCGCACCACATGTGAGAGGAGGGTTGCCAAGTGTTGAGGTAATGGCTTCCACCTCTCCCTTAACCCAAAAATTTGACAAGTGTTATCAATGGAGAAGGTAGGAGGGCGCCACCTCTCCAAGAGATGGGATGCCCACTCAAAGATGCACCACCTCTCCAAGAGGGGCGCACCTCTTTATTTAGCACATGCTCCAAACCATAGTTGGTTGCCATATAACTCAAGTCGCAATCCCAAGATGCTTTTATTTGTTCGCCACATACCCTCCTAGTCTTTATTTGACTTCAAACATGTCAAAATATGTTTCCGACAACTTTGCTTAAAATTAGCATTTGCTGATTTTTCCTGATTTTTTATGTTTTTTTTGGGTTTTGTGAGTAAAATTCACTTTTAGGTGATTAAAATCACTAATTTTACTCATAAAAGTGGGTACTTAGGTAAATTGGGTGCTCTAGGTTCAAAAATAAGCACCCCCAAGACATATGAAGCCTCCTAGTACCACTTTTTAATACAACTTCAAATTACAATTAAAAAATTTCGTTTTACGGGAAATTTTTTATTAACTAGAAAAATTAAAAAATCCTAAAGGGGACTTTAGCACATTTCCATAAAACTTTAGGAGGATGTTTATCATGGTAATATACACTAGACACTAGGCTTAGAACCATGCTAAGGCCTAACCATGAGTATATACTCCAGCTTTGGATAAACTGAGTGAAAAAACTCAAAAATTATAAATTGCTTAGACAACAGAATATAATTAACAAGTAAAAAAAACACTCCAGAGTAACAACTCATGTCTAAGTCTTAGGTGGCTAAACCTTTTACAAATTTCATCATGCAACACCTCTTATTACAATTCCCGACGGGGTATGGAAATGTGGTAAAAAGTTGAAAAAGGGCCATATTGGCCTGCTAAACTTCTAAACTTTGAATTTTGAACAAGTCATTGTTCAATCTTTGGCAGCTCATCTACAAGTCCATCCTAGTGCAACTTGGTGGATAACAGAAGCTACTAGCCACATCTCTTACTAAAGATGCCCAAAGGTGGTTCAAAGGCTTGCCAGATAACCACCTAGCATCATATGAAGATTTCGTTAAATTGTTCAAAAGCAGATGGGCAACAAAGGAGAGCGGAATGTTAATGACTCAGTTCAACCAGATTAAGAAAAAGGAGAACGAGACAGTGAGTGAATTTGACACCAGATTTGATAAACTGTATAGCCAAATCCCTAAGGATTTGTGCCCATTTGAAGCAGTTGTATGTCTCCTCTATGTGAATGCCTTTGAAGGGAAATTTGGTTTCATCCTAAGGGATAAGAAACCCAACACTTTGGCAAAAGACAAAGAATACAATGCAGAAATCAAAGAGAATATTATTTACTCCAAGATTGAGCCATTTTAGTATACTCGCACCAAGATGGAAGCAAAGACAAAGACGACAATAAACAATGCACCAGACCCAAAAACTCTCCTAGCTCAGAAGCTTGATCAAACGAATGCTCAGTTCGCCCAAACTCAGAATCAAGTTATGAACCGATTGACAAGTCTGGAAAGAAATCAATCTGCTCCGAGACCTCCATTCGTCAGACAATAGAGGGATGCTACAGGTTGGAAGGCAAAACCCCAAGTCCTGATACTTTGAACCCTGTTGCAATGGTCAATTTGGAGGAATCACCATGGTGTTCTCCTTGTCAAGAACCCCATCTAGAAGATGAATGTCCTAGACGAGAGGATGACTCCCCTAACAGTATGATGAGTATGTGGACATTACCCAGAAACAACTTGATGAAGTCAGGAAGAGGGGAGCTAGAGAAGGCCGGCTCAGAGTGCTAAATCAGTTGACCAAAGATCAAAGGAAAGAATAGAATAAAAGGGAAATCTTGACATTTGTGAGAAGGAATAAAACTCGTGTCCCTCCGCCACAAGCTCCAGTTCATCCACCACCAGAGAAGCAAGCTCCATCTCAGCCAAGAAAGGAAGCTCCACCTCGACCAGTAGAGAAGGTTTTCTTACCTCCAGTTCATGACTTACTTCCAAGACCAACACAGGCAAATGAAGAAATCCAATTGAACATAGATGTCCTAGCCATGATTGGAGAGATGAATATGTCAATTCATGTGGTGGAGATGTGGAAGATTCCTTCTGTGAGAAGAGAAGTGTTGAAGATGTTGAAAGTACCAGTTGAAGCAAAGCACCCTCCAGTGATCTTGAACACCATGTACCATGGACAACAAAGGGAGGCAAACCCTTCCTTTTATATCTCTTTGGGTGTGAATGGTCTCCATTTTAACAATTGTATGCTAGATTCTGCGGCCTCGGCAAATGTAATTTCTTTAAAGGTTATATAACAGCTTGGCTTGAAAACAACTCGCGCATATGGAAATGTTTGTGGTATTGATTCCAAGAAGGTGAAAGTTTATGGTCTCATAGAAGACGTGGAGGTCTACTTGGAAGATTTCCCTCACATTGGCCTCTGCTTGAACATAGTAGTGATTGATGTTCCACACGCTTGGGGCATGATCTTATCAAGAAGTCGAGCCACCGCGCTTGGTGGATTTCTTAGCATGGACCTTACTCAAGTCTCATCCACATATTCCTATGGGAGATGGTACTTTCGAGATTCTTTATAACTGAGAGTTGTCCATGAAACATGTGTTGGATCGGAATGATCCTAACTATAGTAGTGAAGATGACTTTGATGAGTCTCCAGATACCATTGAGTATGATCCACAAGACCTTCCTTTTATGCAGGAGGACTGCATAGATATGCTACTTTCAAGGAAAAATGAATACAAAGAAAAACTTGCAAAATTCCAAGGAAAAGAGACGGGGTCCATCAAGATAGTAAAGAAAGAAGAAGATAAAAGAGATAAAGAACGTGAAAAAGTCTTTAAAGATATGGTCAATGCAGAACCACCTTCATAACCTTATATTGAGAACATACCTTACATTAACTTCAGTGAAAGGAGCCTTGCACTTATGTGGGATAAGAGGAAGGGCAAACCCAAATATGATCAGAAGAATGATGTTTTATGGCTTGGCCCTTACGTCGTCAAGAAGAATTCCGAGAAGGGAAGCTACTACTTATCTGCCATGGATGGGAGGAAGATGCCATTACCAGTTGATGGGTTTCTCCTCCGACCCTACATTAAAGAAACTTGACTTCTTCAGGGCCCATGCCCCAGGTTAGTAGGTAGGTCATCGTGATTTCTTGCATTTGCATTTTGCTTGCACATGGTAGTTCAGTTGCATCTCATTTTCACTTTTCATTTTGCTTTACTTGCATTTTTTGCATTAATTGATTTACATCATTTGCTTTCATCATGTTACATGTTAGTTTAGAAATTTTGAAAAAAAAATGCAAAATTTTATTTTCTAAGATTAGTTGTCAATTTTGATTTTTAAGATTTTGATTATAAGAACAAAGGATGAGTGTGCCATCCTAGATGCCCAAACATGTTTGACTGTTTCAAAGTGTGTAGGAACAGCTCTTACCAGGAGATCCTGCAGTTCTTATGCACTCTACAGCGAGCAAATGTCCCCAAGTAGGAGCCACATGTTACCCCCCATTTCTAGGGGTAACTAAGGAGATGATGTCTCAAGGCCCTCAGGTTGCAGACATGAAGTACAGAGAGAAAGATCAGCAAGCAGAGCCCCACATCACACCACCCATCACCATGAGATTGATGGTTGCACCATTCACCACACCAGCTTGGCTCACAGAGGACAACAAGTCTTGCTCCATGAGGTAACAAGTCCAGTGTTTTGGTAAGTGTCATTTTAATGAATGAAGCATTTTAATATGTTGCAAAGGGTTCTTCCTTGATTTTCAAAACGTTTGCTTGGAAATTATTCTCTTTGCCTTGTTTCACCTTGGTGGTTGACATTGTTGTCCTAGTAAGTGGTCACCCTCAAGGAAAGGGTTTCTATTGGGGGGTCCCCTTGATGAGTGATCATACCATTCCCGCACATACTTGCCACTTTCCATGCTTCTTTCCCTTCATTTTCTCATCTTTTGGGTTTTTGGGCCACATTGACCCAAGAAGGGCTTGTACCTTGTTTCATTGGAAGAAGGGGTTGAAGGCCCAGACGCTTGTAGCTAGAAAAAGATAAAATCCAATCATAAACCTTCCAGATGTGATGTCCCGTTCCCAAGAGTAGGTCAGCAGGGAGTGACTTAGTAGTCTAGGTGTTCCCGTAGACTATAGTCAGGCACAAATAGGGAACAAAAGGGAGAAATAAGGGTGATTTGGTGGCTAAACGATGAATTAAGCCAAAAAGCATAGGAAAAGTCACT
>SNQJ01S0039084.1:81471-92714 GCA_010110895.2 Picea sitchensis
AAATTGAACTGGGGAGGACGCTCTGGGGAGATAGTCCTCAACTGGAGAAGCTAAGACACCTCAGAGAACCAACCTCGTGCACGACATGAGGGGTGATCCGATGCAAGAGCCTCCTAGCAGCAAAGTGCAAGGTAGGGGTACCATTCTCTCCCAGTAGCAGAGTCTCTAAAAGACCTGACTCTATGAAGGAAAGATACCAAGCAAAAAATGACCTCAAGGAGGAATGGGTGGACATTGAACTCTACCTAAATAATGGGATACGAAACTATTCGCTACCAGCGGATGATGTGCCTGAGGAGCAAGGTCTAGACTCTCTCTATACTGGCCCAATCTATCTATAGCAAGTTTGGCCCCTAGATCTCAAAGCCATAGAGAACTATGGGTCTGATAATCACCTCCATGAGGTAGAGTTTGGATGAGACATCCTGAAACTGACCCCGGAAGCATTATCTCTCGATGAGGACTAGGAAAATGTACCCTTTACTGAGTCAAGGCTGAAGGGCCTGCTGTAAATCGAAACGAGGTCTTGTGAACTGTACTCCCAGGTAAGTGTAAGTTGTGGTGATCTAAAACTCTACGCCTAGTAGTAGAAATGTAGGTTTGTAAGAGAGCTCTTCGATGCAAATGTAGACCTTTGAAGAGCGATGATGAGCCTCCTCAATAATGGCTCGGAGTGTGAAGATATGATCAATCGTCTGGTAGGCTAGGCGGAAATCTGCTTGTCCTCCAGCCCTGAGATATCTATTCTCCAACTCCTCAGAGAGCCACTAGTGTAAGACTATGGCGTAGACTTGGAGAATGTGTGACCCACCATGATAGTATGGTAGTTGTTCGGATCGGAACTGTTATCCACCGAGTTGCACTAGCCGGATTTGAAGATGAGCCGCCAAAGACTAAGCAGACATATGCTCAGAAGTCAGAGTTCACAGATTCAGCAGGTCTTTTTAAAGACCACCTTTTTCCACATTTCCATCCCTCTGGGGCATTGTAATAAATGATGTGAGCATGAAAGTTATAAAAGACTATTGGCTACCTAAGACTTGGGTACGAGCATGTACTCTAGAGTGTTTTTTTCAATTGTTAATTATTTTTTGTCTGCCTTAGTGGGCGATTAATAATTTCTAAGTTTTTTCACTCGAGACTGACTCCAAAGATGGAGTATGTGTTGGTGGTTAGGCCTTGGCATGGTATAACCAATGTCTAATGTCCAAATGTATGATTTCATGCTAGGTCATGTCTATTGAGTCATATGGAAATTGCGCTAGGTCCCGATAGGTTTTTTTTATGTTTTAGTGAAATAATAAATTCCCCGCAAAACAAATTTTTTTTAATGTAAAGTCAATAAATTGTAAAAGTATGGCATCAACCATTGTCAAATGCCATGTTTGTGCTCGTTTTCTAAGCCAGAGCACCCTTTAGACCCCTATTCCCCTTATGTCTAGGCTAAAAAGTGATTTTAATCGCTCAAAAATGTATTTATCTCGAAAAAAGACAGAAAAGGGTCATTTAATTAAATTACCTAAATTTTAGGAGAAATGCTAAAAATTAGGAAACATGTTGGGGACATGTTTTTCCTCGGTTTTCAGTCAACTCAGAGCTTGGGAGAGTTTACTAAAGAGGAAGGTGACTTGTTTAGTGACGTGTACATGGGAGAAGATCCCAAAGATGGAACTCGACCCACTTATATAGGTGGTGCATTTAGGAGGAAGGGCGCACAACCCTATGCTGGTACTCAACCTCACACTACACTCACACTCCACCTCACTCCTCTTCACACTCGTTCCACTCCACTCCACCTCACATCACTCCACTCCACTCCACCTCACCTCACTCCATCTCCCCTTTACTCTATGCTCCACTCCCTCATCACATGCCCCACTCCCTCATGCACTAGTGCATTCTCTCTTGGGATTATCACCTGGAATGTAATAAATAGAAGGCGACCCCTCTCCTTCTAGTTAGTTGGAGTTTGAGCAACCTTGTTATTCATTGTTGTAATCTTTTCTGTATTGGAATAAAAAGACTTTGGAGGTCATCTATTGGTGTTTGGTGCTCATGTGTGGATTGATGTTGGACCTATTTGAGGTGATGTTGCTTTGAGTTATTACATGTATCTATTGTTTAATTTGGCTAATCATAGGGATATTGTTATCTTATTGGAGTGGATTCTTTAGTTTGTTTACTTTCTAATCCATTTGTTTATCTATATTTGAATGCTTGCATTGCATATCTTGTTTTTGTTTAAACTAATGTGCAATTGAGGTTTCTTGTGTAGGAAACACCAAGTTTACAGGTATTTGCAGGTGTTCTTTGTAGCACGCAGGATCCAATTCTTGGAGAAGCAAAGGAGCTAGTTTGCATCTAGTGTTTGTCCAAGAAGTTCGAAAAGAAGACGTCCTCCCTCTTCCTCACACTAAAGAGACTCCATAGCCCAAGAGTTCCACGCTCAAGCAAAGGCTCCGAAAAATCATAAATTTTCTTCTTCCTTCCTCTTTCTTTGCTTGCATGTCAATTAGATCTGTTTTGAAAGATAATGTTTAGTATCTAATGCTGCATGCATAAAGTCTTAGATCTAGTTTCAATATTTTCTCACTTAAAAGACTAGATCTAAGCTAGTTTCGGTGCAAATTTTCTATAATTTTCATCTAAATCTTAAACTAGAAAGTCGCTTTATTTTATTTTGTAGATCAAGCTAATTAGTTGTTTTATGCTTGCGTTTTTGGGACAGCAAACAGAAACAACTAAAAGAGCTTAGTTTAGGCTCATTCAAAGCATTGAAAAGCATTGAAAAGTCTCCAAAAAGTTGCATTTTTGCCTAAGGATAAATTCAGAAAATTTGGGTTAAATTTTTCAAGTTTTACTTTAGTCATTTAGATTGTTTCTCATCATATTCAAATCACTTTCTTTGTTGGTTTTTAGCAGGTCCATCAAAAAGCAAGGGGAAACTCTGGCGAAATTGAGGCAAAAGTGAAGAAATTTGAGCCCAAGTTGGTGTTAGAAAGTAATGGATGTGCTCATCTAACCATAGACAATATAGCAATATTGTCACCCAACCATAGGCCGAAGCCACCCCCGAGTAGCTTAACCTTGACAGAGAATCATTCCGGAAGCAAACCCTAGGCTAGATAGCCAAACAAAGGTGGCGCACCTTTCTCCAAGAATAACGCACCAAACAAGAGTAACAAGAGATGATCAGAGAGTCCAAACCATAACCAAGAGAGAGTCCAAGTCAAAACCGAAATCTGCTAGTTGCAGCAAGTGCAACAACAGCTCTTCTCCAAACTTGCACACAAATTGGCCAACTGCAGTGCGCACAAGTGTGCTTCTGCAGTTCTGAGAATACTAGCCAGAATGAAGACTGGCCTCCTATATTTATACTATTTCTGGCAAACTGTCTGGACCGACTTCTCATTCTGGGTGTTAATTTACTTAGTATATAACATTTCCTTTAGCCGAGTTTTTCTCTTGGAGGCTAATAACCTAATACAAATTATCCTCTTGAGCCAACTTGTCTTCTAGGATTATTAGCCAACTAATTAGGGTTTCTTCTTGCTTCCTGGAATATTTTGTTCTCATCAGGTTTACACATGGAGGTAAATACCTCTCGCAGCTACCATAATATCAACAGTTGGAACCCTTGAAGACTAAGACCTTCAGAAAGTCTTTTGTAATAGTTTTCTTTAGTCTGATCCATTCTATAAGGGTCCATAAGTTCAAAAGGAGAAAAGAGAACTCAGTTCTCGTTGTAATAGGATCAATAAAAAAGGACCCTTGGAGCGCAGTTTGGACTCCAAGAAAGAAGAGGAAATCACTCCTGTACTCTGATGGACCTGCTAGGATAGCAAAGAGAATTTGTTATTAGTGGCAGAAAACGAAATGGAATGTAGAAGGAAAAGAAGGATTTAACAAGCCTTTTTCAAAGAAAATTTTATGCTAAAAAATGACAACTTTTATTTGGTTTTCTAGTGGGTTTAGAGGACTCTTGATTGCTTGGCTGCCCCAAACTTGTCCAAATTGGAAAGAGTTTGTCTTTGGCTGTCCAACAACCTGTAAAATCAGCGAAGAGAAGACTTCAAAAGGTGTCCAAAATGGCTTAGGACAGCTTAGGAGTTTGATCAAAAAATGCTTGAAAAATCGAACCGGAAACTAGAAACTAACAACTAACAACTTTATTGCAGAATTTTTGCTTGCTGTTAGGACAGCAAGTACTTAGGCACTTTAAATTGCTAGATCTAACAAATATAAACCACAGAAAAGGACCCAAATTCAACCTTTAAAATATCAGAAATTTATTTAACAAAAAGGGATCATTTTACTGTACTAGATATAGATCTATTGGATAAACTTGAAATAAAATTCAGATCTAGAAATTTCATGCATGCATAAAAGATTCAAAGTTTTAGCTTTAGAAATTAGACTTCAGTGCATGCATGTAAATAACAAGTAACTTAAGAAGTTGAATATTAGAAGGGTGAGAGAGAGAGAGGGGAAGGCAAGCTTGTGCTTGGAATGTCTTTGGGCGATGGAGTCCTTTGTAGTGAAATGTGGAGGGATCTTCTTCAAATGACTTGAAATAATAGAAGCGTCAACCCAGATCCTCCTAATCTCCAAGTAGAGCATCAATCAGTTCAAATCCTTGAAAAATAGAGGGTTAGAAAAATGGTGCCACCTACAATAGAGACTTCAAAACACAATTGGTTAAGCAAAACAAAAGGTCCATTCAAAATCTCTATAATAGATAAACAAATAGGATTGCTAATCAAACAAGTTTAGTATTCCTATCCAAGTAAGCAATAATACTTCTACAAGGCCAATTTAAATCACAATATAAAGAAAAAATAATGAAACAATATCACCTCATGGTTACATGAATCCACACACTTGACAATCCACCACTTTGACCTCCAAAGTCTTCTTTATTCCAATATGAAAAAAGTATTACAATGATTACAACACAAGCATCGAATCCCCAAGCTCCAACTGACAAGAGGAGAGGGGTCGACCCTCTTTTATTGAGTTCTGGGTGACAAACCCAAGGCAATGCGCATGGGAGAGGAGGAGTGGCGCATCTAGTGAAATAGGGACGAGTGGAGTGGAAGTGAGGTCGATGTGGGGTGAAGGGAGATGGAGTGGAGATGAAGTGGAGTGAGTGGGAGATGGAGTGGAGTGGAAGTGGAGTGAGGAGTGTGAGTTCCCCTCTTGGGATTGACGCCATCTCCCTAAATGCGCCAACTAGCTCAAGGAGAGGTTGAATGGCACATAGGGATCTCCACCCTTGCCAACTCACTCCATGAACTCGCCTTAACTACTAGAAGGACTCGACCTCTTGGTCTCGAACTCCGGACAAGGAAAAAACATGTCTCCAACATGTTTCCTAAGTTTTAGCAACTCTCCTAAATTTTAGGAAATTTAATTAAAAGACCATTTTTTACCTTTTTGAGAGCAAATTACATTTTTGAGTGATTAAAATCACTTTTTTGCCTCAACAAAGGGGGGCTAAGGGTTTAGGAGGTGCTCTAGCTTAGAAAACGACCACAAACATAGCAACTAACAATGACTGATGCAATATTTTTACACTTTATTGACTTTACATTAAAAAAATGTATGTTTTACAAGAAAATTTTTATTTGACTAAAACATTAAAAAAAACCTATGGGGACTTAGCGCAATTTCCATATGACTCAAAAGACATGACCTAGCATGAACTTATATACATTTAGACACTAGACATTGGTTATACCATGCCAAGGCCTAACCACCAGCACATACTCCATCTTTGGAGTCAGTTTTGAGTGAAAAAACTTAGAAATTATTAATCGTCTGAAAAGACAGGCAAGAAATAATTAACAAGTGAAAAAAACACTCTAGAGTACATGCTCATGCCTAGGTCTTAGGTGGCCAATAGTCTTTTACAACTTTCATGCTCAAGTCATTTATTACAATGCCCCGGAGAGATGGAAATGCGGAAAAACGGTGGTCTAATAGACCTGCTGAATCTGTGAACTCTGACTTCTGAGCATTAGTCTGCTCAGTCTCTGGCGGCTCATATTCAAATCCATCTAGTGCAACTTGGTGGATAACAGGAAGGATTGGGATAACCCCCCTTGGTCTCTAGGAGATTAACTAAAGTGAAGGGGAGATTGTACTAAGGTGACAGTGGTGCATTTCCCATATCTTGTTATACCCACCAGCAATCCCCCAATGGTTGCTAGTTTGGGTAGTAACACTCCCAATGGTCAAGGGAAACAAGAGGCCTGCAAAGAGAAATACTATCTTAGCCCCCAAATTTGTTAAACCATGAGAAATAGCTTACACTGAGGTCTCAGGACAATTTACCATGCAAAGTTGTCCACTGAGGTCTCGAGACAGTTTACACTCGACCAATAGGCAGCCTCCCTCCACCAAATCTCAATAGCAATTCACCTCTTCTAGACAGAGAGACATTCCCTAGGCCAGATCCAACTCCTCTAGCTAGTATTTTATACAAAGATTCTTTCCTTCAACATCAGATGGTAGGAGAGTTGCACATTCAACTTCAGCAAAGGACAAGCCCCCCTCTCCTTCCTCCAATGGCAGGCACTTGAAACCTTGAGGTTCTTTTCCTTGTACTCCACTCCAAAGCATTTTATCACTTTTTGGCATTGAGATAGTTGAGCTTAGATCTTATAATTTAGCTTTGATTTTTGCTTTTATAAGAGTGGCCTTCGCACTCCCACTATGTATCGCCACTTTTGTATTGAGCAATCTCATTGATCTACTTTTGGTCATTTGTTGGACATTAATAAACTTATCTTTTCCTATCTATCTAAAAAACCAGAGCATTTTGAACATTGTTCTTTTGCTTTCTCATCATTCATCCTCAAATGAATATTCAATTATTACAGTGCATTTAAATTGATATTAAGATTAACATCATACACACTCTAATACTTCCATAGAGAAACTCTAGAAGGGATTATTTTGCATACAAATTCCTAGATAGTTGACTTGTGTAAATCATTTCATACAATTTTCCTAGATAGTTTACTTGTGTTGCTTAACCATAGTTCATAAAATCAAATCTTGCATCAATCATACTAAAAATATGCCCTGTGTTCAGCAATCATCAACATATTTCAAACCTTCAGTACTACACACAAAATATCACAAAAAATAGAGGAGCATCTAACCTTAGCTTCACAACATTTACAAGATACAGTTGTGTTTTATATTGCAGCAATGCCAAAATATCATCTGCCATCCCCACATACGTACACTGTTTAATGATATCCAGTAAGCCTGTAGCATTTTGGTGGTAGGTTAAACCAAAAGGATTTGCTTATTAACAACTGTCGACTAGAGAAAACAAGAAAGTAACAATAAAGATATTGACTTTATTTTCATGAAATAAAATTATTTTACTTGCAAGGTATGCAAAAAGGCTTCAATATTAAACCAAAATATCTAGAAAAAAACATTAACCTTATACATAACCTGAATGAGTATTGCAGTCGATAGCATTTGCCAGCTGTTGGATACTTGTCAAATCTGCAGATTCTTTTGGATTACGTCTTTGTCTTACAGCACACCTACATTGAAATTCCAAAACAGAAAACCAGACAACTCTAAATTAATAAACTTTTATAGTTCTACATTGAAATTCCAAGAAATGTTTGTTAGAGAACTAAAAACTCCAACTTAATAAGTGTTAAGTTTTTAACTGTTCCTAATGGCTTCTGAAACTAGCAGAGATGGAGACTAAAAGACAGGAGATGATTAGCTAGAAGAACAATTAACAACACAAAGATTGTCTATATTAGATAACTGCATACAGACATTTGTTCTTTGGACAAAAGAGAGTATTCTAGTGAGATTTCCTTTCATGTTGGACCTAAACGTATTGAAAGAGACACCATTTCCCAATCTAGGGCTTAAATTCCTACATGTTGTCTTATATAACAAGTATTAACAAAAATCATCACATGTCATTGTAACTTGCAAAACAGGAACAGACTTATAGTTGGGCATCTTTGAATGGCATCTCAGGGATTGTGTCTGTGCATACTAATTTGCAGGTATTAATATTTAATAGTGCATGTAAACAACTATTTGTGCAACTTGGAATCATAAAAAATAAGCTTTGTAATTATCAAAATAAGGTTCCAATCCTATGACCATGCCCAAATTCTAACATGGTATCAAAGCATATAAAGACAAGCTCCGCTTCGAGATCAAGAAGGAACTTTTGGAGTTTTTGTAAACTTTTTCCTTCTAATTCACCAATCGGTACTCAAACCAACGTTCTATTGATGAAGAGCTTTAGATCCATTGGAACGGATCTGAAATTGGACCTAAGGAGCTTTGATCCGACTGTGCAGATTTGTCGGTGCTCTTCAGATCTGTGTAAATTAGTACGTTTTGGAGCAGATATGACCACAGATGCATTTGAAGCAGCCAAATTAGCAAGAATAGGATTTTGTTTCATGGAAATCAGTCGGCATATGCTCAAAAATGAATCTAGTCAACATTGGTTGCTCCTTTCAAAGGGGTAAAATCTTTTGTCTTATAAAATTCAAATTTTAATTATTTGGGTTCCCCTACTTTTTTGCTTTTCTGGCATTCATCTTGGTTTTTATGCCCCCCTTTTGCAAGACCATGCCTTAGTGTTTTCCAGCATCCTATCAAACGCTTAGCTCCATGGCCTCTCTCTTCTTTTCCGACAAGCACTATTCCCTCTCTAGCAGGCTCCTTTTTTGGTGTCAGCACTTTCTAGTGTGTTATTTCTGTGCTGCAAGCGTGTCCTCTTGAACCAGGCCTTGGGATCCTCGCCTCAACCTCAACCGCTACCCAAGCCCATGGACACCTCTTGCATCAACACAACTCTATGGAATTAGTGCTGTGAGAACCACCCTCTTACAGACCTCCATAGTGCCCTTAGGCTCTCCACTAGTCAATGCCACCTTGTCTATGTGATGAACATAAATCAGATTATTGGTTATAATAATGATTATGACCTAAGGGTCACATCCCTTAACATGAATATGTCTCTTGGCCATTATATAAGGAGTGTTCTTGAGTCTTGACTACCTTCCAATCATCATTGTATTTTTCATTCTTATTCAATATAATATTTTGCCTTTCAGAAATTATAATTATCCACTCTCATCATTTATTTATGTGATGGCTCAATTAATGAACCAGTTGGTTCATTATAGTGCAATCGGAGTGGACTTTAATCCCTGTTGGCCAGGGGCCAAGACATCTGCCAGGAGGCAATAAAAATTTAGGACAGGAGGCCATCGTTTACCTTCTTTAATTCTCCGCATCTTTTGCTGCCATACATGTTGAAATTTTGAAAATCTACATTTTATTGCAAATTCAGAAATTTCACCTCAATCTCCAGATTTCCCGGATCTATTTCCTATGAATTTCAGCATTAGGGCTGATCTGGAATATTAAATTACAGCAGCAAAAAATTCACTTCTCTGCCACCCAAATCACAAGGCAACCTAGGAAAATAAATATCAATCAAGTGCACTTCAATGCCAACAAGTTACATCCCTTAGTACACACTTGCCAAGATAATTACAATCTGCAAATACTTTATTACAGCAGATTATTACAGTAGTAACTCTGCTTTATTTTCTAAATATGTGTTAAATAACTTAAGAAATTCTGCTCAATGTATGTCAAATCAACATGCATAACTAGAACTAGAATCTACTCAATCATGAAGATAACATAAGCAAAAATTCAAATTGCAAGTACACAAAATTTGAACAATTAGAACACTTCATATATATATATATATATATATATATATATAAAAGATGAAGAACATGTACATAACAACAGCTTAATGGAGCACCTACCGCTCACAATACTGTCCTGTAATGGATTGCTTCAGATGAGGTTGATGACCGACAGAGTTGAGGCAGTTTGTAATATCCCAGATCCGGCTAGTTTAGGAAAAGCTGCTAATCTGATATGTCCAGTGTCTGCCTTGATACTCTGGGGGTTTCTGGATGCATTTGAGCTGAGGGTTTCTACATGCTTGGTGTTTTTTGCATGTGTGTGAAGATAATTAATTGTTTACAGCATATAAATGAGCATACAGATAGTAAATGAGACAAAAGACTGCAAATCATATATTATGATAATTTTGCGGTTTACAATACTGTATGTGGCTGAATAAAAATAAATCTCTCGGCTAGATCAGAGACAAAAGGATCTTAGCCAGAATACAATAAGCAAACTAAAACAATGATACCCGGAAATAGAAGAATGTTGTTGGATCAATGCATGAGCAATAGGATCTGCTGCAAGCTACAACAACTACTGCAAGTTTGGAAAGTTCGCCCTGGTGGCTAAACTCCTCGGATCTGCCTGGAAATTGTCTCAAACAGTGCGCCCTAACCTCATGCACACTCTCGATAGCTGACCAACTGAATATAGACCCTCTAACGATCTGTACGGATCCCGGATGGATCCCCTAGGGAAATGCGCCCCAACTGCTGCTGGAAATTGTGCCCTAGTGATTCCTCCGTAGAAATCTGTTGATAAGGGTCTCAAACGAAGCGCCCTAGGATCCTCTGAAATGGGTCGAAAGGATTTCCCTGGATCTGGTCCGATGATCTCTCGGGAATCCCAAATGTGTCCTCCCCAACTGTCACACCCTCCATGGCTGAGAAATGCGCCCAAGATGATTTCTCCATCAGAATCTGACGGGAAACAAGGCAATAGATGCGCCTTTCCCTCCTCTCAACTGGGTCAGAAGGGAATCTCTAGATTCTCCCTGGATGGGACAAGTCGACTCACTAATTCTTCTCAGAAATTGTGCCCTCTCCCTAAATAAGTACGTCCTTGCTGTTGCAACATGTGTAACTACTTCTAAAGATCGATGGTTGATCTATGTGATCTCCCCGGTGACTAGCGTGTGTCTCTCAACACCAAAATCAACCCATGGGTGTATTCCTCCTAGAATCCACCGAGCTCTCTCTCCTGAGGCCTCTCTCCTCAATGACAAGTCAAATTCTTCATAATCCTGAATTAGGTCGCTTTACCCTTTCTTTATAGCTTCCCAAAACCCTAATTCGTTGTTGACCTATTTTTAGCTTATTTGTTCTATTTTTAGCTCACTTTGACTTAAAAGCGCTTTTAGTCACTTTTAGCCCAATGTAACTTTCGAATTATAACGCCCTCAGCTGAAGTGACCTCTAGTAACCTGTAATGTCCCCACTTTGGGACATCATCACAGTGCAGAG
>SNQJ01S0039085.1:2617-19728 GCA_010110895.2 Picea sitchensis
AAAATATTATTATTAAAAAAAAAAAAAAAAAACTAAATCAGCACCCCTGTATTATTAAAAGAAGAAAAGCTCATAAACATCTGTATTATTAAAATAAAATAAGTTAAATCAACACCCCATTTACCCCTGTATTATTTACCCAATAAGAAAAGTTAAATCTTCATTGCTTTCAAAAATGGGGTCACAATTCATCATTTCCTAATACACCCTTGTATTATTAAAATAAAAAAAAAGCTAAAACAGCGCCCCATTTACCCCCTGTATTATTAAAAGAAGAAAAAGCTAAATCAGCACCCCTTTCAAAATGGGTCACAATTCTTCCTTTTCAATTTATTAGGAAAGAAAACACAGCTCAACTCAAACACCATATCTTAAAAGTGTCTTACAAATTATTAGAACCATATGATTGTTTAGATTAGGATTAAAGGTGTCTTACAAATTATCAAACACCACATATCTTAAAGGCATCTTACAAATTATTAGAATCGTATGATTGTTTAAATAAGGATTAAAAGTGTCTTACAAATTATCAAACACTATATCTTGAAGGTGTCTTAAAAATTATTATTAGAACCATATGATTGTTTAGATGAAGATTAAAGGTGTCTTACAAATTATTATAACCATATGATTGTTTCCATCAAAAATGGAATTTGATGAGTAAACTGCTCGTCATATAATTACAAATTTCTATATAATTTACTCGTGAAAACTATCAAATTTACAAATTCTTATATCACATTAATTTTCTTACAAATTCCTATATCATATTAATTTTCTTCGAACATTAAAATTTTCAAAACTATCAAAATTAAACATTAAAATTGTCAAAACTATCAAAATTTAACAGTTTATTTAGTTTTGAAATTCCTTAGTTTACATCATCCTTTTGTAAAGAGTTATCAAAATTAAACATTAAAATTGTCAAAACTATCAAAATTTAACAGTTTATTTAGTTTTGAAATTCCAACTTAGTTTACATCATCCTTTTGTAAAGAGTTTATACTCTTTACAAGCATGTTTACCAAAACTTCGAACGTTTACTCGAGAGAGTATATCTCAGCTTTTTAATAAATTTCTCAAATCTAAAATTCTCTTTATCAATCACAGCTTAAGTTTTATATATCCCAATTTATAAAAAAAGGCATGGGCTCAACTGTGGCATTTGACTGCAGTCCTTACTATATATAACCATGCACAACTTAGCAGCAGAATCATGTTTTTCCATGCTTCATATGTATAAATTGTCTTAAAATAAAATAAAATAAAATTTAAAAATAAAAAAGTGAAAACAAAGTGCTCTTTCATCCACTCCCAACTGCAAGAAGACCCAAAAACATATTTTGAATTAAAATGATGAAAAAATGGTAGGTTACCTGAATGAAAAAATTGGTAACATATGATCTATTGAGCTTCCATATGTGTTATAGTGGGATGCAAATTGTGCATGCCACCTATATAGGAGCTGCAGGAACTTTGCATGGGCAGTCCGGAGAAAATCCAAGGGCTCTTTTTCCCAAAAAAATATTTTACCACAGACCATTAACAAGCAATGTCTACAGAACTGTAAGTAAAGTAAATATAATTACATTATCTGGATTCTGACCAAATCCTATACACTGCAAAAAGGTCCCAGAAATTGGAAACACTTTCAGCAAAATGGAGAAATGGCTCCACTGAAAAGCTGAAAACTCATCGTTTTGCTGTTATTTGGCTTACTATGCCTTTTTTCATAATGACATGAGTATAATACAATGAAGTTGTGGGACTTTTTCAACCTCTTCTGTTGCCAGAGCAGCTCTCAACACCATAACGAGCTAGTAATTGCACAAGTTTGTCTCTAGATAGAGGCTGCAAAAGGGCAAGAAAATTTAGAAACCAAATATAACTCAGAAATAATGCACAGCACCGGAAGGAAAAATCAGGCCTGAAGAACATGTTGGACAGGTAATACATACCTTTGTCTGAAAATCATCCACACCAGCCTCAAAGAAGAGGTCCTTGTCAGATTGCAAAGCATTTCCAGTGAGTGCAATAATCGGTGTCTTAACTCCCATTGATCTCAGTTGTCTTGTAGCCTGTCATAAAAGCAGTCTTTTCCAGGGTCAGAATGAATCTAAGGTGAACCCAAAGTAAAAGTATTGTGATATATGAGAATCGAAATGATTAAATTAAAAACTCACAAGCAGGCAAAACTAAACAATCCTACCCAACGGATCCAATGAATTAAAACTTATTTACCTCATGTCCATCCATGACAGGCATTTCTTTGTCCATTAACACAAGATCATAAGTTCTGCCCTGCTTGAAGAAGTCCACTGCTACCTTTCCATTCTCAGCTTCTTCACAGTGAAGGTTAAGGTTTTGAAGCACCTTCCGCAAAATTATCTGGCATGCAAAGATTTAGAAAAACAATGAATGATATATTGGCACCAAATTTTAGGGAAATAAGCCTTCTAGGGAAAAATCTACAACCCTAAGTGGACAATTGAAGAAAATAGGATCCATCCTGTTATCAACTTACTCTATTGATTAATGTATCTTCCACAAGCAAAACTCGTCTGCGGGAGCTAGGATCCTGCGACAAGAAGGGACTCTTTGACTTGATGGTTCGAACACTATGAACTCTGGACTCGATCTGAGATGAACTGTTGAGTTCATCCTGGAAATTGCATGCTGATTTGCAATCTGTTGTATCAATTTTATAAGCATCTACTCCCTCAGCATTTGGTCCTGCACAACTATGAACCAGTGCCAGAGGATAGGGAATCGACAAACAGAAAGTGCTATCCTTGCCATTTATAGACTTTACTCCAATAAAACCACCCACTCGTTCAGCAAAACGCTTTGCCATGCTCAATCCCAAACTAGAAGGTCCATAGTTCGGATCCTGGCCTGTTGCCAATGAGTACGGCTCAAACCACTTTGATTGTTCCTGAGAAGAGATTCCTGAAATTGTAACATTTTATTAAAATTTGGTAATGTATCCAACATACTACAAACCACAGACCTTCAAGGGAAATCTTAAGTTGAACCACAAAGTTTTCTTGTGCAATACTAAAATCTATTGAAGCTTATTACTTTGGCAGTGAAAAAGTTTCAAGAATTCTCTGTATATTCCATTTTTATTAGCTTACCTGTGGCGAAGTCCTTCACAGAAAGCACAATATTGGCAACTTTATGTTTCATGCCAACACCGTTATTAGGCAACATCAGAGAGTGCTGCAAATTCTGCACTGGCACTGCTGATTGAAAACATGACTGCTGCCATAAATCAGCTGCTGCAATCTCCACAATCTCCTCACACTTCACTTCAAGCTCTAGCATTCCCCCAGATGGAGTAAATTTCACAGCATTGCTCAGGAAGATTCCTATGTAACACACACCAGGAAACCCTTGAACTAAATTCACTCAATCTAAACACTGAAATAATGCCAATCAAGATTCAAGACAGCAAACATCAATAAGAAAATATGGCAATCTAGAACGTACCTAATGTTTGAACAACCCTGTGCTTATCCCCAATTACGCGGTATGTCATAAGAAGGTTCTCAACCGTAGCTTCAATATTCATCTTAAAAGAAATTTTATTGTGGAATAAGAGATCCTTCAAACCCCATACCAAAAATTTCACAACTTGCAGTAAATCAAAATCTTCCATATGGAGCTGCAATGACCCATCTTCCCCTTGGCCTGCAATCATTCACAAGTGCATCAACCCATCAGGAAAACTTTCAACACATCCTCAACCAAGCTACTTTAACATGTTATTGCACAAATTTGTGTGAGATGATAACCTCTAATTGGTTCATCAATTAGCCGGTTGGACTGGGGATTTGTGTTATATCATGTCTATGTATCACCTGTATTACGCAGTTTTCTTAGAATCTCTCTAAAATAGGTGATATGAGCATTATATTATGTCAATGATTCCCTGTATCTCTTGATCATGGGAGTAGCAGTAATAAGAAGGAACCTCTGTGATTGCATTCTCAATCGACATGTCCCATATGCTGAAATTTATCTCCACATTGAGGTAACTAATTCCATTAATTATTGAGTTAGTTAGAATATGTGGTAATTCACTCATGCGCATTCCAAAACCCTACAATACTGGAATCGTGGAAGAAATAATTATATGTTCAGATGCTGAAATTCATCTCCGCATTGGGGCAACCAAAAGTTGGTTTCCATTCATTATTGAGTTAGTTAGAATATGTATTAATTCTAACTCATGCGCATTCCAAAACCCTAGAATACATAAATGCAACTTCAAAGTCTCTAAACAGAAGATATTATTTATATTCAAATTTTAAGCAGGGAATCGTGGAAGAAATAATTATTTGTCCAGGTGCTGAAATTTATCTCCGCATTGGGGCAACTGAAAGTTGGTTTCCATTAATTATTAAGTTAGTTAGAATATATGGTAATTCTCATGCATGCGTATTCCAAACCCTACAATACATTACATAAATGCAACTGCTGACCGTCTATAAACAGAAAGTGTTAATTATATTCAAATTTCGAGCAGGGGATCGTGGAAGATGTAATTATCTTATAATTAAAAGGCAAATGCTAAAAGATATGCAAGGATTTCATATTCCTTTTCTCTGACTAGCATACCGATTTTTCAGACAATTCTGCTACATTTTTTATCGATGCCATATAGATAAGAAAGAATCCATGTTCTGAAATAAGATTTTATTAAAACTTAGTATACACACCTAGATCTGTGACATCATCAAGCACGTTGGTCATGGTCTCAGCGCAATCAAGCATCAACTTGACTAGATCCTTCTTTTCCTTGACATCAGCCGAGGACGTTTCCCCATCTCCAATAGCTCTCAGGTGTCCCAAACCAAGGACTATGGCATTGAAGGGCACTGTTCAACACAATACCAACATCTTTTATTCATCTTTAAAACAATGGAAAACGATATCCCCGCACCAAAACAAAGACGCCAAAAAAAACAGAGAGAAAAACAGGATCCCACATTAATGCAAATCCTGCGACAATGTAAAATACACTGAAATTCTAATGCAAATCCTGTAAAGGATAAAATTCAAAATTCATACCCATGGACCTAAACCCTGCACCTAGATCTATATACAGGCATGCCAAGAGAATGACACGTTTCAATGCAGCCTGAAGGCATGAAACCTTCTTCAATGGAGACTAAATTAATGATATCATTTCAAAGGCAATCAGGGCATATCAATTCTATGTCCATTCAATCCAGACAAAGGAAACTCGTTTCAATGGAGGACAAACAAATGAAATCTTAACGGAGGGCAAACAAATGAAACTCATTTCAACTTAGGACAAACAGATAAAAACGATTTCAATTTAACCCATTTCAATTGAGGGCAAACAAATGGCACCCATTGATCAATCAAAGCCCATCTCAATTTAGTACAAACAAACAGCAACCATGGATCAAACAAATCCATTTCAATTGAAGGCAAATAAATGTCACCTATTGATCAAACTAAGCCCATTTCAATTTATGGCAAATAAAAAGCATCCATTGATCAAACAAAACCCATTTCAATTGAAATGAAAAACAAACGGCTTCCAATGATCAAACAAACCCCATTTCAATTGAAGGCAAACAAATGGCACCCGTTGATCAAACAAGACCTGTTTCAGACTCATTTTAGTACCAAAGACAAATGAAGAGCCCTACCTCTTATATTGTGAAACACATAGGTCATGAACTGTTGTTTAGAGCATTGAGCTTTCTGAGCCCTGTCGTCTGCATCATCTGCCCGGATTCGACTCAGCTCAATATCTTGACAACATGAACATTTCTTCCTGTGCTTCCAAACCACCCCAAGGAAACCCCATGTACACAGAGAAACCACCACAGCACCGCCCATTATTCGCAGGGCAAAACTCAACCCTGCTCTAACACACAGACTTTCGTCATCCTCTGCCCCTTTGAGCTCCAGAGCACCCAAAAACAGATAATGGGCTATAGACATCGCAATAAACCCAAACAAGAAAAAGCTTACACAGTACCTACAAGCTTCAGAAGCCAGGTCCTGCTCAATCAGAGGCTCAGCTATATCAAATACTGATTCGCAACTCTTCCTCTCTGACCCAATGAATTCACAACGGATTTCACACTCTTCATTCTTCTCCTCCTCATCTGTGCCCAAGACCTGGTTTCTACACACCATCTCCTGCAACAACCCACAACATTCCAATCCGGTGATTGCTGTAGACTTCTCCTCCTCCTCTTCTTGCATTCTAATGGAATCCACAGAGCATTTCAGGCTAAATCCTTCTTCTATGGCAACAATACTCTTAGCCGCTCCGGCATCGCTGAAAACCAGAGTTCCCATAAATCTGTCTGAACTCGAATCCAAGACTTCCAAACGACATTTCCCACAGATTTCAATATTCTTAATTTAGATCGAAATTCTGGCCATTAAATCCCCTAATCACGAGTAAATGTCATGTCTGCAGCAGAAGCATTCATTGATTATTATGAGAGTGAGAGGAATATGATGAAATCTATGAAAATCCAACATAATCTGGAAAAGTGTACCCAATTTTCACAGTCCACAATTCAAATACAAATCAATCCATGTGGACATGTCTTCCACCACACGCCCGTTTCTCATCTTCAAACGTTTTTTCTCTCTCTTTTTCCGATTTCCGACGTTTCGTTCATTTTCCGACGGTGATTCGTACTCCCGTCGGGTCGGATCGCAATCGAAATTCGATTTGGGAAATATTCTCCGATATCGCCACGCTCCTTTTTTTATTGACTAAGTTTAACTTTGACCGGCGGTAAACGCGGGGGAGAAAATTCCTAAACCTTTTTACCTCTGGTGAAACGGTAAGAAGATGAGACGTCAATTTAATATACCTGCCGGACGGGTATTTCGGCGGCCCTACCGGTCGTGGATACTGGAGCACGGACGATCTGATTGGGTAAGTTGTACAGATTTGTCCTCCTAGTCAGGGGACACGTGTCCAGTACTTCCCGGCGGCGGCCTCCACAAAGCGCCGGCGCATTTTAAACAGTTTCTAACTATTTCTTCACATCCGGGCCCATTCTCTCCTCACAAGCATTTTAAACAGTTTTTAACTATTTTTTCACATCCGGGCCCATTTTCTACTCACAAGTTTTGAGCATGTGACCACACTGCAGTGGCTTATATGTGGTGTGAAGCAAAATAGTATTAGGTAGTACAACTATGAGCAATGGGAATGCACAAAGCATCTAATCAAATCTAATCAATATGTTAGTATGGGAAAGAGGGAAGCTGCTATCATATCAATATGGGGATTTGTATTATAAGATTTGTATTTTTCTTTATATAAATTTTTGTTTTTAAAAGAATTTTGTATATGGAGAATTTTAATAGTTTGATATAATGAAAGTTGTATTTTTTTTTCGACATTAAATTAGTGGTAGTTTAAACGTTTTATCTTTTGGTTGTTTTTTGATGACGTTTTTTGTTTGATTTTGTCCAAAATCCGTTAGAAATTGTTGAATCTGCATATTTGAGTGGCTAAGTTTGTATAATTCGAGTGCATTAGTGGTTTTTCAGCACGCTGAATCCATTTATGCATTCAAAAATGCAATTTAAACAACAAAAAATAGTAATTTTATCCAAATTTACATCGTCGGATTCTGGTCAAAAAAACCCAAAAGGTATAACGTTTAGCCAACGCCATTAAATTATATGGAATATTTTACATTGGAGTCATTTTCTATGAGCATCTTTCATTAAAGATGGATGGAGTTGTCTAATCATGTAGCAAACCATACTTTCTGTCTAGTAACTTGACGGAATTTCATAATAAAAAATCTCTATTTTAGCAATGAAACGCTATTTTTTGTAATTTTTAACATTGCAGATCGGTTCCTTGGTCGTCATTTCCATTCACAAAAATCCTTTGTTGTTGTATTATTGCACGAGGGTCAAAATCTAAATGCGCTTACGAAAGCATAATCTGTCCCCGTAAGTAAGACCATGTGAAGCCATACTTACTCATGATTCCACCCAAATGGCCACGAGTTTGCAACATAAATTTGCAATTCCAAAATTTAAGGAAATTTCTTACCAGATTTATGAAAAAAGGTTATGTTTTCTACATGATTAGTTTATTCCAAGAGGAAATCCCCCTGGTCTTGAATAATCAATCAACTTAACACTCATTGCATGGTTAAGTGTACTTGAGCCAGAGTCAAACTAGAATGTGTAACCTTATGACGAAGTCCCAGTTAACATGTGAAAGTGCACTTGAACTAGAGTCATACCAATATGGGTGAAGCCCTAGTCATCAGGTGTGAGACATAAAGGTGATGATTGACACTATGTGCTTCATTTCGCTAGTTTTCATAATGTCTCGTTGCCCTCGTGAGCATCCCTTAATGTTATGGTTCTTGAATTAATCTTTAGTGAATGATGCCCATGGGAGATGGGTTAGAGTGAACTAATATTTAGTGAATGATGCCCATGGGAGATGGATTAGAGTGAATTAATCTTTAGTGAATGATGCTCATGGTAGATGAGATGGGTTAGCATGACTCATCTCACAACCTCATTGAAGGCTCTTCCATAGAGCAACCCATTGCCATAAAGTCACAACCAACTCAATCTTGTACTCCATTTGTACTAGCAACGGTATTGTAGAGATCCAAGTCATATCTCTATCTATTTTGTGTGGGTCAATTTTGTACTCCATTTGTACCAATCATACCATTGTATAGATTCAATGGATGTCATTTTATTTTGTTTAATTCAATGTTTCATGGTACATTCACACATACAATTTATGGGTTTGCCATTTTTTGCTAACTCTATTGCAAACTTCATTGACAAGCTTGTGTTCACACATTCTATGTCTATTGTTCTCTATAATAAGTTGTACAATTTTTTGGTTAATTTGTTCTGTGTGATAATTATATTACTAGTTTATGTTCTCTTATTACACCAAACTCTTTATTGTGAATATTTCTAACTTTGTCTAGTGCTCATCCTCTAGGCACTTAGAAGTTTCTCTCCACAAAATGACAATGTCCTCTTTCAAGCATTTAATTTGGACACTCATGGATGTGATCACATTCTCTTTTACTTTGATATTAACAATTATCAATGATTTTGATGAAATGTCTTATAGGTTAAATTTAACTCATGGATATTATCGATATGATATTGATGTTGCCAACAATTTCAATATCATACCTTATAAGTTAAGTTTACAAAAAGTTATTATCTATATGATGTTACATGATACATATATACAAATTTAATCTCACATTAATACTCTTCTCCTTCCTAGAAGATTCCTCAATATTAATCTAAACCTTCATTTCCACATGAAAAATATGAGTAAATGAATCATTTTTAAAGTCAAATTGACTAGACATATTGTCTTGAAGATTCTCAATACATTCTTAAAAAAACAAAACCAGAAAAGTACACAAAATTTAAACTTAAACTAATTATAATACATATTTATCCCAAACCACAACCCAATCAATATAAATTCAGATAGTCCCTCTCTTTTCTCCTACTTTCCACCACCCTTTTTGACTAAGTTTGATCTATTCAAATATTTGGTGCTCTTGTCTATTCTGAGCAGTGGGCCACAAGAAGATCAAGAATGTTGAGATTGTTTGGATTGTTCTGGTGGGCATCAATGACTTGTGCCATGAAATTGTGGAATTCTACGCTCATGGGATTTTCAAGATCACCCATCACTTTTAACAAAATCTTTCTGGGATATCATCATTCTCAACCACCTTGAAGTTTGTCCCTACAAGGTTGTGTGGGCGTGAATGACAAGGCAAATATTGTCTGATCTAAGACCAACTTTACAATGTTTCATATAAATATTTCAATAATTTTGGGTCAGCGACCCATCAATTCTGAAAGAGACCTCAACAAATCTTTTTTTCCAAGAAAAGTAACAACTTGACACTGGGTTTTTGGTAAAGTTGACAGAGACCTCAACAAATCTTTCTAACAAAGGTAACAATTTGATACTATGTTTTTTTAAGGAAGCTTCATGTAATTATGAATGCTATCTAATCAAAATCCTTAAAATATTGTTCACAAGTGAAAGGTAACAACTTTATTTATTACTTTATTTAATTTCTTTATTTGGTATTATGATTTTTTTTTGAAAGAGTTAAAATATTAATAAATCATAATAAATTATAATCTAAATGTTAATGAAATGGTTTTTTTTCGTTTAAAATAATATAAAGTAAAATTAATATTTTTTGTTTGAATTTTGAAAAAGATCATCTTAAATTAATAAAATCATAAATATAAGATGTTAATATTTTACAATCTAGTTGAAAAGAGCATTTAAGGGTGTTGAATCTTTTTTACATTAAAAACAACTATTTTAATAATCCAAGGAGGTGGTTTGACGAGATGGTTGGGAGATAGGTCTTGCACTCTCCTCACCCGAGTTCAAATCTTTAATGAGACTTTGGCTTGCTATGATAAGGCTAGAAGGGTGGATGCCCCCCATGAGTGGGACCCCCTCGCAAGTGTGTCTTCTAACGTCTCGACCCTTGTTAAGTCATAAGTTATCTACTAGGCATTGGCTTGTAGATTGTTGGCACTAGTTTAGGAATTATAGGCTTGTAGATTGTTGGCACTAGTTTAGGAATTATAGTGACATCCAATCGAATTTGAACCCGAGTTTCACTTAGATAATCCCAACTAGTTCTTGATTCTTTTAAATTAAAAAGAAAATACCAAAACAATTCAAAATTACAATTTTGAAAAATTATTTAATCAAATGTTAGTGATAACAAGTAAAAAAAAAAACATTTAAAACATTTATTATTCTTCTATTAATAATATCACCATTCCATTTGATAAATCAAACTCTCGTATATGAATGATACAAGTTAAAAATAAAGATCTCTGCATTGTATAGAATAATTTAATAACATACAATCTAAGTGGGTCTAATGATACAACTTGAGTGGGTTTAATGGTTAAGAACATGTGTTTCCTCTTAGGAATTCATGGGTTCAAATCCAGAGGGTGTAGAGTATGCATACCTCCGTAGACTTTAGCAATCAAATCCATACACAAAGCCCTTTTCCCATAAACAAGGAAATCTCATAAACCAATTTAGTGTATGACTTGATCGTAACCTTACAAATAGATGATGATGATGATTATTATTATTATTATTAAAAAAACAAATTAAGTATCTTATTAATAATATCACCATTCCACTTCAGTATATAAATCACATAAATTAAAAATAATTTTTTTTGTATTTTAAGAAAAGCCATATGACGATATGAATTATTTAACAAGTATTTCTTAACATAGTTGTAGTGATAAAGAGGAACTTAATGTTTGAAAGTTTATGTAGACTCTTAGACTTTTGTGTGTCTATATATAATGTTTGAAAGTTTATGTAGACTCTTAGACTTTTGTGTGTCTATATATAAAAATACATTATGGATTTGATTTGTAATGTCTTGATGTCGATAATTAAATGGATATATATTTGGGAACATTAATTTTCCAACAAAGTAGTATGTTGAGGCTTAGGAGACCTAGACAATATTATCCTTGTGATATGAAAAAATATGAGGTAGTCACCCTACCATTTGTTAGGCACTTTAACCTTAAAGACCATGAGACATGAGGTAGTCACCCTAACATTTGTTAGGCACTTTAACCTTAAAGACCATGACCTTTTAGGGACTGCGAGACTCCTTCCTCCTCTTATACACTACATGCTTAAGCAATCAATTTTATAGAATGTGCCAAATGTGATAATATAATTTGTATCGAAAAGGAAGATTCTCATAGTCTAAAATTTGCTTCCACTTTGAACCCCTATACTTTGTAATGACATTGTTAGGAAATCCCTTGTTAATGCATATCAATATAAAATCCTCTCAAACTGCATTGTGAGGGTATTTGCAATCAATTTTATAAAATGTGTCAAATGTGATAATATAATTTGTATCAAAAAGGAAGATTCTCACAATATAAAATATGCTTCCACTTTGAACCCCTATACTTTGTAATGATATTGTTAGGAAATCCCTTGTTAATGCATATCAATATTAAAATCCTCTCAAACTGCATTGTCAGGGTATTTGGAGTAAGATGTTGAAAAAACTCTAAGGAATCCCAATAGCTTGAAGGACATACATGTTCTAAAGGCATACTAGGAAGTTACACCCATATATAGACAGAATTATGACATGTTATGTTAGAATCAAAATTTTCATTCTATAGGAGAAGTATCACATCAAAGTTTGAACATCTATGATGTTCCTTTGAATATGATTTCTGTGTTATTCAAAGATTCAAAGATAATAAATGAGATATGTGAACCTTATAGGAGAAGTATCACATCAAAGTTTGAACATCTATGATGTTCCTTTGAATATGATTTCTTTGTTATTCAAACATTCAAATATAATAAATGAGATATGTGAACCTTATTATTGATCGAACTTGGAGCATGAAGAGTTAATCCATGAAACTATGTTTTACAAATACAAATTTTGATTATTAAAATAAACAATAAGAACCCTCTAGTGCAAGTCCTTGTTTCCCTCTAAAATCCACTCATCGGGAAGATAAACCCTTTTGGATCTAGAAATCAACAAGTGTCACTTATAGTTCAATCGTTGAAGATTTTGATTGCATGGTCACTTCCCTTAATTTCCAATTCTAACCCCCCAAATAATCTTATCCTCATCCTTCCTCCAAACAAACGCATCCTCACCCATCCCCAGATTGACCTTAGGATTTCCCTGCCTACTATTGCTCATCCCTCCCCACCTCAATACATAGATGTCTAAGAAAAACATCCTGGAGAAATCCAAGAGATGCTTCACAATATTTACGGATAACAACTCTTGTAAACTTGTCAATATAGACTAATCTGTCTCATTTAGGGGATTTGAATTGAACACTTGTTGACACTGAACTAGATAAATTCTCAACGTCATTAACAACAACCGATTAAACCAACCTCTAAAATATATATACATATGTCTATATATATATATATAATACTACAAAATAATAATTTATAAATATACAAGAAATTAAATTATAATAAATGAATATATTATCACATTTCATATTTATTAAGTTAACGGAAGAAATATAATATTTCAAAGGCATATGGTAAGGCTCGTTTGAAAATAATTGAATTAGTGTTAGTGGATTTATTGAATGTTGTTTTAGGTCATTTCCCACCCACATATATATAAAGTGCTACAAAATAATAATTTATAAATACAATAATAAATAAGTGTCATATGAGTTTGTGATGTGGCCCCCTAATGGTTTGGGCTTTGAAATGCCCTGATAATTTGCAAATTATTAAATAATACATAAGTGTTATATGAGTTTGTGATCTGGCCCTCATTAAATAATAAATAAGTGTTATATGAGTTTGTGATGTGGCCCTCCAGTAAATAATAAATAAGTGTTATATGAGTTTGTGATGTGGCCCTCCAGTAAAGATTTGGGCTTTGAAATGGCAAGATAATTTGCAAATTGATTAAAGTTTTTGTATGGTTGAGTTTACAAAGAAGGAGAAGTCAAGGTTATAGAAAGTGTGAATGATATATTATCAAATTTCATATTTATTAAGTTAATCATAAAAGTGCAAGAGGTGTTGAGTTTACAAAGAAAGGAGAAGTCAAGGTTATATAAAGTATGAATGATATGGTAACAAATTTCATATTTATTAAGTTAATCATAAAAGTGCAAGAGGTGTAATGGTTTAAAGGCATGTGATAGGAACACCTTTGAAAACGATTAACTTAGTGTTACTATTGAATGTGAATGTGTGCAAACAATTAGAATATATATATTTTTTATTAAATAAGTTTGTATTTTTGGTAAGGAATGTATTGATAAAAAATTGTTGTTGCATATAAAGTGTGTAGTTTAAATGTTTGATTTTTTTGAGTTTTTATGGTTATAGTTTTTGATCAATTTTTACTTAAATCTGGCAAAAAATGGTTGGAACTTTAGATTTGAGTGATTGAGTCTATATAATTCAAGTGTTCTGAGGGTTTTTCAGGGTGTTGAATCTATTTATGCATTCAAAAATACGATTTAAACAACAGAAAATGGTGATTTTACCAAGATCTATTTCGTCGGATTTTGGTAAAAAATTCAAAAAGTCGAATGTTTAAACAATGTACATATAAAGTGTGTTAATTGTTAGGGTTTTATAAAAAACATCAATATGTTAAATGTTGATATAAACATTTAAACAAAATTAAATATGTCTTAATTACTTTAAGGGTTTGGTTTTGATAATGAGCAAAAATAGGATTACAAAGAATAGTTTGAAATGTTGAATTTTAGTTAGTTTCTATTAAGTGTTGGAGGAGATAGTAATTAAAATTATTGAAGAACAAGTAAATACTTTTTTTCGAAGGAAAATTCTCTAAATATTTCTCCATGATTTGTGGATAGTAAATGGAGTAAATCATCAACCTTGATTACGGAACTTAATACTGAAGAGATCAATAGAATTGAATCCATAACCTCTCCAACTTTGAGAGAAAAATATCAAATTTAACTCATAACTACTTAAACTAATTTTTAAAACTAAAAAATAAATAAATACGTATGAAAAAAATATAATAATGAAAAGATCATTATTAATTATTTAATAGATGATACACAAATTCATGTCATCTTTACATACAAAAGAGTTTTGATGTTATTGAAGAACTATGAAAATATAGACAAGGTTAATAAAATGAAATTGTTATTAAGTCATTGAAATACTTTAAAATGCCCAAAGTTATGTTTCATGCAGCATACTTTTTGCAATCTTCTTTTAGGTTATTAATAGGATTTAATAATATAAAAAAAGAAAGGAAAAAAAAAAACAAAAAAAACATCAAAATAATGTTGTAAAGACTCTCATAAAGGAAGATTACATTTTGCAAAACTACATGGTTGAAACAAAAATTCTAGATCTTGTGTATAAGGTGCATAATTATGTTTATTTTGTTTGATATAATTCAATGTCAAGGATAGCATGCAATATTACAAAATATATAATTTTATATATATTATATTTAATAAATAATATTTTATGGAAAATGTTAAAAAAAATTTAAGTAATAATAGTTGTTTTAGACATTAGAGTTTGGTATTAATAATTGACAAACACATTATTAAAAATATATAATTTTTAAGATATTATATTTAATAAATAATATTTTATGAAAAATGTTAGTTTTTTTTAAATAATAATAGTTGTTTTTAGACATTAGAGTTTGGTATTAACAATGGACAAATATATTATTATTTGGTGTCAAATATAGACATAAATCAATGATAGTTTAATGTCATTTGTCAATACATAGTAATGTCGAAATTGTATAAAATACAATTTCCTTCTAATACCACTTAGTGGTGAATTAGGAAAAACATTTAATCTTTGAAAACACATAATTATGGACCGTGTAAGTGTAAAATTATAAAATTTATTTTGATTTTTTAGTACTATTACTAATACTTTAAATATTTAATTTGTTTAATGCCATATCAAGATAGGTTTATGGGATTAGAATTATTTTTGTTATTTTTAATATAATTAAGTGCTCCCTTTACATGCGATGTTTAGTGTTTTTAACTCTGACTTGTATTTCCTAGTAATTTTGCTTTTATGCATTCACAATTAGCAATTTATCCTTGGTCCCTATCACTTAATACTGTGTTGACCTTGATTCTTAATATATAGCACTTTAACCTTAACTCCCAACCCTTATCACTTTTCTCATAACCCTAATACTTAGTGTTTGACAATTAGGAGCTTGGGCTACACTCTTCTTAGCCAATTTTCTGTCTCTTCCAAAGATTAAAATACTGGGCGATTCTAAGGTAATCATTGATTGGTTGAATGATAAAATTGAATTGTGAGTCAGCTCATTAGAAGGATGGAAACAAAGAATCAGAATTCTAAGAAATAGTTTCGAGACCATCCAGTTTTTTCACATATACCATGAATTCAACAAGGAAGTCGATGGACTATCAAAGAAAGCATTAATGGAACCAGAAGGATTTATCTCGCTTCACTTGTGGTCTGAAGGACTAGAGGGACACCGTCGTCTTATCCATATATATTATCTCTTTTTATCTCTATTTTTGGTCTGTTTGTTCCCCCAGTTCTGAGTATTGAGTTGGGTGATGTTTTGTTTCTCCTCTCCAAGCCTGGGTTGGATGACAAACTATCGCTTTCTATATTAATTTCCCAACCTGGAAATGTACTGAGTTTTGTTGGAGCTTACCTTTTTTTGGGTGTATAAGCATGTAACTGTCAGGAATTTCAGTTATTTTGTAGTTAGTATCGTCTGCCTTTTTAAGGCTGCATATGATCTCTTCGGATGTAAAAAATATATTTCCTTAATATAATTGTGATAATTTTCTTCTGAAAAAAAAGTATTTGACTATTAACCATTAACACTCAATAATTTACCCTTGATCTCTAATAATTAATTCTTCATCTATAATGTTAAAGGCCTAAACCTTTAATTCCTAAAGCAAATCAGCCTTTAACACCCAACTCTCTAACACTTTACTTTTCACCTTCCAAAATCTTTAATGCTTTACCCTTGACCCCTAATAAGGGTATTCCAGTCTTGACCCCTAATAAGGGTATTCCAGTCTTGACATTTAACACTCCATACTTTTCCCTTTAAACCTTTAACATTGTATGATCTACCTTATCTTAGCCTTAATAATGCTTAACACATAACCCTATGGACTTATCTTTATTTTATCTTTACTATTATAAAATAAATTAAAACGTTTAAACACAAATATATTAAAATACAAATCTCGTCTTTGAGGTGAGGAATCTGCTGGAAGATCAGGTCTTCCGCCTTGCGCGAATGGATCAACGGCTCGACATGTTCTTTGCAGCTCATTCTAGAGCTACGCCAAAGAAACAATGTTCGACTTGCGCGCGAGCTTACTCATTTCCAGCAAGATGGAGGCATTCCGTGGACGAAGACAAACATCCTGGTTCAGAGGTTACTTAATGTTCAGACCTAGACTTTGCTTTTGGTTTTGTTATTATAGTTTATGCCTTAGGATAGCTAGCTATC
>SNQJ01S0039085.1:21481-52902 GCA_010110895.2 Picea sitchensis
TAATGCATATCAATATTAAAATCCTCTCAATCTGCATTGTGAGGGTATTTGCAATCAATTTTATAGAATGTGCCAAATGTGATAATATAATTTGTATCAAAAAGGAAGATTCTCATAGTATAAAATATGCTTCCACTTTGAACCCCTATACTTTGTAATGATATGGTTAGGAAATCCCTTGTTAATGCATATCAATATTAAAATCCTCTCAAACTGCATTGTGAGGGTATTTGGAGTAAGATGTTGAAAAAACTCTAAGGAATCCCAATAGCTTGAAGGACATGCATGTTCTAAAGTCAGACTAGGAAGTTACACCCATATATAGACAGAATTATGACATGTTATGTTAGAATCAAAATTTTCATTTTATAGGAGAAGGATCAAATCAAAGTTTGAACATCTATGATGTTCCTTTGAATATGATTTCTTTGTTATTCAAACATTCAAATATAATAAATGAGATATGTGAACCTTATTATTGATCGAATTGGAGCATGAAGAGTTAACCCATGAAACCATGTTTTACAAATGCAAATTTTGATTATTAAAATAAACAATAAGAACCTTCTAGTACAAGTCCTTGTTTCCTTCTAAAATCCACTCATTGGGAAGATAAACCCCTTTGGATCTAGAAATCAACAAGTGTAACTTATAGTTCAATTGTTGAAGATTTTGATTGCATTGTCACTTCCCTTAATTTCCAATTCTAATCCCCCAAATAATCTTCTCCTCATCCTTCCTCCAAACAAACGCATCCTCACCCATCCCCAGATTGACCTTAGGATTTCCCTGCCTACTATCACTCATCCCTCCCCACCTCAACACCTAGATGTCCAAGAAAAGCATCCTGGAGAAATCCAAGAGATGCTTCACAATATTTACGGATAACAACTCTTGTAAACTTGTCAATGTAGACTAATATATCTCATTTAGGGGATTTGAATTAAATACTTGTTAACACCAAACTAGATAAATTCTCAACGTCATTAACAATAACCGATTAAACCAACCTCTAAAACACACACACATATATATATTAAATACTACAAAATAATAATTTATAAATATACAAGAAATTAAATTATAATAAATGAATATATTATCACATTTCATATTTATTAAGTTAACGGAAAAAATATAATATTTCAAAGGCATATGGTAAGGCTCGTTTGAAAATAATTGAATTAGTGTTAGTGGATTTATTGAATGTTGTTTTAGGTCATTCCCCACCCACATATATCACATATATATAAAGTGCTACAAAATAATAATTTATAAATACAATAATAAATAAGTGTCATATGAGTTTGTGATGTGGCCCCCTAATGGTTTGGGCTTTGAAATGCTCTGATAATTTGCAAATTATTAAATAATACATAAGTGTTATATGAGTTTGTGATCTGGCCCTCATTAAATAATAAATAAGTGTTATATGAGTTTGTGATATGGCCCTCAGTAAAGATTTGGGCTTTGAAATGGCTAGATAATTTGCAAATTGATTAAAGTTTTTGTATGGTTGAGTTTACAAAGAAGGAGAAGTCAAGGTTATAGAAAGTATGAATGATATATTATCAAATTTCATATTTATTAAGTTAATCATAAAAGTGCAAGAGGTGTTGAGTTTACAAAGAAAGGAGAAGTCAAGGTTATATAAAGTATGAATGATATGTTAATAAATTTCATATTTATTATTTATTAAGTTAATCATAAAAGTGCAAGAGGTGTAATGGTTTAAAGGCATGTGATAGGAACACCTTTGAAAACGATTAACTTAGTGTTACTATTGAATGTGTGCAAACAATTAGAATATATATATTTTTTATTAAATAAGTTTGCATTTTTGGTAAGGAATGTATTGATAAAAAATTGTTGTTGCATATAAAGTGTGTAGTTTAAATGCTTGTTTTTTTTGAGTTTTTATGGTTGTAGTTTTCGATCAATTTTTACTTAAATCCGGCAAAAAATGGTTGGAACTCTAGATTTGAGTGATTGAGTCTATATAATTCAAGTGTTCTGAGGGTTTTTCAGGGTGTTGAATCCATTTATGCATTCAAAAATACAATTTAAACAACAAAAAATGGTGATTTTACCAAGATCTGTTTCGTCGGATTTCGGTAAAAAATTCAAAAAGTCGAATGTTTAAACAATGTACATATAAAGTGTGTTAATTGTTAGGGTTTTATAAAAAACATCAATATGTTAAATGTTGATATAAACATTTAAACAAAATTAAATATGTCTCAATTACTTTAAGGGTTTGGTTTTGATAATGAGCAAAAATAGGATTACAAAGAATAGTTTGAAATGTTGAATTTTAGTTAGTTTCTATTAAGTGTTGGAGGAGATAGTAATTAAAATTATTGAAGAACAAGTAAATATTTTTTTTCGAAGGAAAATCCTCTAAATATTTCTCTATGATTTGTGGATAGTAAATGGGGTAAATCATCAACCTTGATTACAGAACCTAATACTGAGGAGATCAATAAAATTGAATCCATAATCTCTCCAACTTGGAGAGAAAAAAATCAAATTTAACTCATAACTACTTAAACTAATCTTTAAAACTAAAAGATAAATAAATACGTATGAAAAAAAAAATATACTAATGAAAAAATTATTATTTAATAGATGATACACAAATTCATGTCATCTTTACATACAAAAGAGTTTTGATGCTATTGAAGAACTATGAAAATATAGACAAGGCTAATGAAATGAAATTGTTATTAAGTCATTTAAATACTTTAAAATGTCCAAAGCTATGTTTCATGCATCATACTTTTTGCAATCTTCTTTTCAAAGTAGGTTATTAATAGGATTTAATAATATAAAAAAGAAAGAAAAAAAAAAGAAAAAAAACATCAAAATAATGTTGTAAAGACTCTCATAAAGGAAGATTACATTTTGCAAAACTATATGGTTGAAACAAAAATTCTAGATCTTGTGTATAAGGTGCATAATTATGTTTATTTTGTTTGAGATAATTCAATGTCAAAGGTAAAACATCAAAATAATGTTGTAAAGACTCTCATAAAGGAAGATTACATTTTGCAAAACTACATGGTTGAAACAAAAATTCTAGATCTTGTGTATAAGGTGCATAATTATGTTTATTTTGTTTGAGATAATTCAATGTCAAAGGTAGCCTGCAATATTACAAAATATATAATTTTTTATATATTATATTAATAAATAATATTTTATGGAAAATGTTAATTTTTTTTTAAGTAATAATAGTTGTTTTAGACATAAAAGTTTGGTATTAACAATTCACAAACACATTATTAAAAATATATAATTTTTGAGATATTATATTTAATAAATAATATTTTATGGAAAATGTTAATTTTTTAAAAATAATAATAGTTGTTTTTAGACATTAGAGTTTGGTATTAACAATTGACAAATATATTATTATTTGGTGTCAAATATAGACATAAATCAATAATAGTTTAATGTCATTTGTCGATACATAGTAATGTCGAAATTGTATAAAATACAATTTCCTTCTAATACCACTTAGTGGTGAATTAGGAAAAACATTTAATCTTTGAAAACGCATGTTTATGGACCGTGTAAGTGTAAAATTATAAAATTTATTTTAATTTTTTAGTACTATTACTAATACTTTAAATATTTAATTTGTTTAATGCCATATCAAGATAGGTTTATGGGATTAAAATTATTTTTAATATTTTTAATATAATTAAGTGCTCCCTTTACATGCGATGTTTAGTGTTTTTAACTTTGACTTGTATTTCCTAGTAATTTTGCTTTTATGCATTCACAATTAGCAATTTATCCTTGGTCCCTATCACTTAATACTGTGTTGACCTTGATTCTTAATATATAGCACTTTAACCTTAACTCCCAACCCTTATCACTTTTCTCATAACCCTAATACTTAGTGTTTGACAATTAGGAGCTTGGGCTACACTCTTCTTAGCCAATTTTCTGTCTCTTCCAATGATTAAAATATTGGGCGATTCTAAGGTAATCATTGATTGGTTGAATGATAAAATTGAATTGTGAGTCATCTCATTAGAAGGATGGAAACAAAGAATCAGAATTCTAAGAAATAGTTTTGAGACCATCCAGTTTTTTCACATATACCGTGAATTCAACAAGGAAGTTGATGGACTATCAAAGAAAGCATTAATGGAACTGGAAGGATTTATCTCGCTTCACTTGTGGTCTGAAGGACTAGAGGGACACCGTCGTCTTATCCATATATATTAGCTCTTTTTATCTCTATTTTTGGTCTGTTTGTTCCCCCAGTTCTGAGTATTGAGTTGGGTGATGTTTTGTTTCTCCTCTCCAAGCCTGGGTTTGATGACAAACTATTGCTTTCTATATTAATTTCTCAGCCTGGAAATGTACCGAGTTTTGTTGGAGCTTACATTTTTTTGGGTGTATAAGCATGTAACTATCAGGAATTTCAGTTATTTTGTGGTTAGTATCGTCTGCCTTTTTAAGGCTGCATATGTTCTCTTCGGATGTAAAAAATATATTTCCTTAATATAATTGTAATAATTTTCTTCTGAAAAAAAATATTTAACTATTAACCATTAACACTCAACAATTTACCATTGATCTCTAATAATTAATTCTTCATCTATAATGTTAAAGGCCTAAACCTTTAATTCCTAAAGCAAATCAACATTTAACACCCAACTCTCTAACACTTTACTTTTCACCTTCCAAAATCTTTAATGCTTTACCCTTGACCCCTAATAAGGGTATTCCAGTCTTGACTTTTAACACTCCATACTTTTCCCTTTAAACCTTTAACATTGTATGATCTACCTTATCTTAGCCTTAATAATGCTTAACACATAACCCTATGGACTTATCTTTATTTTATCTTTACTATTATAAAATAAATTAAAACTTTTGAATATAAATATATTAAAATACAAAATACTTTTAATATCACTTCTTATTTAATAATAATAATAATATTAATTTAATATTATATGTTCTAGTTTTTTTAAGTATATATTAGTGCTTAACACTAACTCTATGTTAGTTTAAATCCAGAAGCAATATGGTATGTATACTTTTATAGACTTTAGCAGTTAAATCGTTACATGGAGGAGGTCCCTTGTCCCACAAACAAGGGGTCTCATACACCAATTTATTGTTTGGCTTGGATATGACCTTAAAAAAATAGATTAGATAGACTAACTTTTATAGTGGTTGTTGATTACCACTATAAACTCTATACACAACTTTGATTATATATATATATATATATATAATTTGAATAAAAATATATTAAGATACAAATGCAAAAAAAAATTAACATTCCTTCTTATTTATTTATTTATTAAACAAAATAGGATAATATTATACTATTTAAAAAATTGTAGTTAATGTCGACAACATAACTTCAATGATTCACAGCTTTGAGTCAATAGGTTCTTTGATTTCACATAAAACAATTTACTAAAGACTTCAAAAAATACATTCCAAATTCTCCTACATGTTGTCAACTTTACAAAAGGATCTAGAATTCTTGTGGCTTTACAAAACATTTAGATACACTCAACTAAAAGCATGCAGACTTTTAACTTCTTATTGTCTAGCTTCTGAGAAGGGGGAGTGCTACTATTTGATGTCCATTGGATCTTTGAATTGGTGAACCATGTCATCTTCTTTCATCTATACTTGAGAAGAGCTTTCAGGATCCTTACTGGATGCCACTAAGAGGGAGTCCTTACTAAGGCTCTTATGCAGGAGCATCGAGAGCATGGCTACGAGTATGTTCAAAACCCAAGATGAGGATGATGATGATGATGGTGATGTAAGGGGAATAAAGGTACATGTATGCACATCATGATGAAAAAATGGTTGATGAACCATGTACGAGAAAGAGTTTCCTAGTGAACCGACGGATATAGCGGTTGGCGACCCATGTATTCCTATGGATGGTTACTTATTTATATGGACTTCAACAATGTTTTTGTTTGCAGGTGCAAGAGGAAGAAGATCGAAGATGAAGAAGGAAGAGACCAAAGATCGTGGAAGACCAAAGACGAAGATAAAAGAAAAGAACCTAGAAGATGGAAGAGGGATCAATTTAATGAAGATTTCTCATTAAGAAGGGAACATGAAGGAATAATTCTTCTTTGTAATGTTTTGATGAAAATTGTAATGATGTAGACTAATTCTAGAATTTCTACATGAGAGTGAGAGATAACGAGAAATGAGAGATATTAGGGATATGAAGATTTGTTGAGAGATTCATGGAGATATTGTGGAGGAAGTTGTGGAGATAGTTATGGAGATGGTTTGAACCAACCATCTAATGATGTAATAGTTGTTATGGTCACCTATTGTTATAAAAGGGACCATTTGTACACTAGATAGACACACTAGAATGGTTGATTAATAAAAATATTCCCCTTTGGGGGAATTGGAGCATATGTCTCCTTGTGTCCTTGTTTTGCAAAAAAAGTGTCTGTTATGTGTGTATTATTTAGATGCGACTATGACCCTATTAGATTCAAAGATAAGTTCCAGAGCATGTTGCATTCAACTTCTAAAATATTCAACCTGTTTTTTGTTTCACTAGCAAGTTCATAATGTTTGCATGTTAAGTGACAAATGATGTTCATTCTTGTGTACCTTGGAGGCGACAAAGAACAAAGGAGCCCTATTAGATTGCATTTTCTCCCCGTGTCACCTCAAAACTCTCCTAGGATCCATGACATTCATGTTATCCATGAATTCATAGTGGGTCCTAAACCTTCAAAGTAAACCTGGCACTAAAGAACACTATCTATGTAGGATCTATGACCTAAAGAAATGAGAGAAATAACCACCAATTCCCTTTGCAGAGAACCAACAAATTTAGGATAGTTGAAGATTGTGATTCTTGGTGTGGCAAGGAGATTGACTAGAAGCTTGAAAATCAAACCAAAAAATTAAATCAAGTAGAGAGCATAACTATTCGATACACGATGGGGGTCTTGCCAATAGCTTGAGAGACTAGGCCCTTGAAATTGTGTGAAGAATACCAAAGACAAAGAAACCAAAGAGAGTAGTGAAAAACAAAGAGAGGTAGAGTTAACTCCAGTAATTCAAATGCAAGTGACCAACATACCAGTAGTCAAATAAACAAAATACCAAACCCAAGAGCCAAGCCCCAAGACAACAACCTTTCAAGCAACCTCTACAACATTCCTCCCCAACATCAAGACACATCCATAATTCTTGACCTCTCACTCGAGCCCCCTATCCTGAAGAATTGACAGCAAGTGAGATCGGTTCAATTGCTCCCAATTCACATGATGGTTAATTTCTTAATCCCACAGTGTCAATGTATGATCACACAGAGGCATTCAATACAAAGAATCGAGAGAGGTGTTCACATGCGAGAAAGGATGAGCTATGTCCTCTGAGGTGTCGTCCCAAATCCATTACCATGTAAAACTTGTCGACAAGCCATGTGATTAATAAATGTTGACTGATTTGTTATAAATTCAAAGATTAGGGGATGATATGGATAGAACTCACCCCATTTTGGATGTATTGGCCTAAGGTTAAGGAGGAGGCCAATTTGGCCTAATAATCCACTTCTTGATTGCATTCTCATTTCACATGGCAATAAGAGAGTTTTCCCAAGGTTTTAACTTCTTCTCTTACTCTGGCTAAGGCCATAGATAACTTAGAGTTCATAATTAATTGATTATATATATATGTGCGTGTGTGTGGGGATAAAATCATAATTGAAGTAGTGTTTAATTTTATGTATAGAATTAAAGTTATATATTAATGATGATGATTAACATCCACTAAAATCGAAATTGATTTTTCAAACCTTAAAAAGATAAAAAAAAATTACATGATTCATTTAAAAATAATTTTACTTATAACCCAAAAACATGTATCCATAAATTCCATCTCAATTATAAATCAAAACAAAAAATAACATATACCATGAAATTTTTTATTCCCATCTTTACTTCTACCATGGAATTATTCCCATCTTTGAAATTCTAAAATAAAGGGATTGCGAAGATCATGGGAAATAAAATCTATGTATATATACTACCTTGAAGTTTGCTCTCGGTGGAAAATATTGTTTAATGAGGACAACTTTACAACACTAAGCAACTTGCGCAAAAAGACTCAACAAATCTTTCCCAAAAATGCAACTGATACGATGTTGTTTTCAAAACTATAATAGTAATTTTTAATAGTAAATTTTCCATATCTGGACTCAATATTTGATAGTAATTTCAATCCTATTCAATGTCTAAACATGTTTTTCGTAATTTAAAAAGTTTTGACTTTGATAAAGAGCATGAGAAAATCAATATCCTATCTCGGATCAACATAAAGTCTGCAAAAGATCAAAAGGAAGATCAAATCAGATAATTGAAATATAATATAACTCAACATAAAGACGTATAGAAAACTGTGTATGATACTAAAAAGTACTATAAAATATAATATGTAACTATCCACCATGCAAAAAGTGGTGCAAGTGGATTTGTACATCCATTTAATTATTAACAAGTTTAGGATGGATGATGTAAGGTTTAATAATATTTTGTATAAATGGTAATGGGTTTAGTTTATTTTGTGAAGATTTTTGTAAGATTTTTTTTAGTGCGGAATATATTTTTGGGGGAAATTTATTAGATATTTCTTCTCATTTTGAGGATGGTATTCAAGGTAAATTGGATTTTTTAAGATTTAAGGTTAGGTCAACATCCCAACAATAATTAATTCATTAAGAGTGAGTATGTCACATAGTGGGTATTTAAACCTAGGTGGGGAGGAAACAACATTCTCTCTCAACCGCTTGACCTAGACCCAATTGATGATTTGTGAGTACTTGTAAATGGTTTTTCTTAATTTGTGAGGAGTTAGTATAAATTATATTTATAATGCTTTAAAATTTCTTCTTATTTTGTGTGTTATCTTACATTGGTTGTGAGGGTTTATCCATAATATCATATAAGTTTCAACATACCATGATCCTTATTGTAAGGTCTCTTGTGACACCCACCAAGCACACACACTCCTTGGGTAGACTTGGGGACGAGTCGAGCAAGAGAACACAAGGGGTATGCAATTAGTTAGACGAACGAAGACATGTGGGCATGAGCATGAGCACCTTGGGCACGCGATGGTGACATGCGACACCAAGGGGGCACACACCTTACTTTCCTTAGAACGATTGATGGAGACTTGGGTTGCGTTTGGGCAAGGATAGGGCAACGTGGGCGCACACCAAAGGAGTGGACCCATCTACCCATTGCAGCATGAGCACGTTGAGGAGGTTGGATGACCCCACCGACACACCCACAGAGAGTCTCGTCGATCGACACAAGGAATTGCACAAGGCAAGGGGTGCACGCCCAAGAGAAGGGTGTGTCGGTCCAAAAGACATGATGGTTGATGGGCGCACATGCTTGTTTAGGCGCATTGGGTCCACAAAGGGGTGTGATGGTTTGCAAAGGGGCGCGACACACCCAAAGGACGCGATGTTTCACGTTGGTGACCTTTGGAGTCCCTATAAGAGCACAAGGGCACACAACCAAGGAAGGAAAAAATAGATGGGAGCAAGAACAAGAGACAAAGTCTGAGGAAAGGAAGAATTAAGGCAAAGTTGCAAAGATGGAAGACAAGTAGCCAAGGGTGGGATGCACTAGGAGATTTTGGGGAAGTCTAGAAACACAATTCTGTTGGAGGCACGTGTGAGTAAAAAACAAAGTTTGTGTTAACTTGGTGAAGTTTGTGACAGAGAAGGGACAATAGGTTTGCGGTTGGGAACACGTATGGGATGCAACACAAGAGGTTGTGAAGGTGGTTACGACAAAGAGTCTTGGTGTGACAAATATGTGTATGAGTGTTTTGGTGAGATGAGGCGAGTCATGTGACTCTACACAAGTTGTAAGTTGAGCCAATAGTGCTCATATTGTAACAATTTCACAATAACAAGACTTTGTCGAGTGTTAGGCACGGTTTGTGTCGCCCACACTATTTATGTGTATGCCTCTTGTTTGTTTCACAACTTTTGTCTTGGTTTCTCATGTTCACAAGGTTTAATAATATTTTGTATAAATGGTAATGGGTTTAGTTTATTTTGTGAAGATTTTTTTTAGTGCGGAATATATTTTTGGGGGAAATTTATTAGGTATTTCTTCTCATTTTGAGGATGGTATTCAAGGTAAATTGGATTTTTTAAGATTTAAGGTTAGGTCAACATCTCAATAATAATTAATTCATTAAGAGTGAGTATGTCACATAGTGGGTATTTAAACCTAGGTGGGGAGGAAACAACATTCTCTCTCAACCGCTTGACCTAGACCCAATTGATGATTTGTGAGTACTTGTAAATGGTTTTTCTTAATTTGCGAGGAGTTAGTATAAATTATATTTATAATGCTTTAAAATTTCTTCTTATTTTGTGTGTTATCTTACATTGGTTGTGAGGGTTTATCCATAATATCATATAAGTTTCAACATACCATGATCCTTATTGTAAGGTCTCATGTGACACCCACCAAGCACACACACTCCTTGGGCAGACTTGGGGACGAGTCGAGCAAGAGAACACAAGGGGTATGCAATTAGTTAGATGAACGAAGACATGTGGGCATGAGCATGAGCACCTTGGGCACGCGATGGTGACGTGCGACACCAAGGGGGCACACACCTTACTTTCCTTAGAACGATTGATGGAGACTTGGGTTGCATTTGGGCAAGGACAGGGCAACGTGGGCGCACACCAAAGGAGTGGACCCATCTACCCATTGCAGCATGAGCACGTTGAGGAGGTTGGATGACCCCACCAACACACCCACAAAGAGTCTCGTCGATCGACACAAGGAATTGCACAAGGCAAGGGGTTCATGCCCAAGAGAAGGGTGTGTCGGTCCAAGAGACATGATGGTTGATGGGCGCATGGGCTTGTTTAGGCGCATTGGGCCCACAAAGGGGCGTGATGAGTTGTTTGAGTGTGATGGTTCGCGAAGGGGTGTGACACACCCAAAGGACGCAAGGTTTCACGTCGGTGACCTTTGGAGTCCCTATAAGAGCATAAGGGCACACAACCAAGGAAGGCAAAAATAGATGGGAGCAAGAACAAGAGACAAAGTCCGAGGAAAGGAAGAATTGAGGCAAAGTTGCGAAGATGGAAGACAAGTAGCCAAGGGTGGGATGCACTAGGAGATTTTGGGGAAGTCTAGAAACACAATTCTATTGGAGGCACGTGTGAGGAAAAAACAAAGTTTGTGTTAACTTNGAGGAAAGGAAGAATTGAGGCAAAGTTGCGAAGATGGAAGACAAGTAGCCAAGGGTGGGATGCACTAGGAGATTTTGGGGAAGTCTAGAAACACAATTCTATTGGAGGCACGTGTGAGGAAAAAACAAAGTTTGTGTTAACTTGGTGAAGTCTGTGACAGAGAAGGGACAACAGGTCTGCGGTTGGGAACACGTTTGGGATGCACCACAAGAGGTTGTGAAGGTGGTTACGACAAAGAGTCTTGGTGTGACAAATATGTGTATGAGTGTTTTGGTAGATGAGGCGAGTCATGTGACTCTACACAAGTTGTAAGTTGAGCCAATAGTGCTCATATTGTAACTATTTCACAATAACAAGACTTTGTCGAGTGTTAGGCACGGTTTGTGTCGCCCACACTATTTATGTGTATGCCTCTTGTTTGTTTCACAACTTTTGTCTTGGTTTCTCATGTTCTTGGATGTATGCTTAAATGACTTAGTGTTAAGTTGTTAACAAGATTGTCTAAGTATACAAGTGAGTTGCAAAAAGTTGGAGTGTGACTCCCCTATAGCCTAGAGCAGAGTATGGGTATGCTCTAGGTGAAGAGGTGTAGTTTGGACAAAGTATTCTTTGTGTTGCCAAGCAACCAAGTAAGAACCGCCAAAGTGCCACACGCCCTTAGGAGGTGAACCATCACAAGATCTGATCAGGTGTCTTGTGGGGTCGTGACAGGTCGTATTAGAGTGGATTTGGCTCTTCACCACTATTGCAGTCAGAAAATTTGTGGTGGAGTGCACTTGTTGAAGAAGGCAATTGTTGCCAAGGCAGTTCATAAGGAACGATTGCAGACTTGGTGAATAGTTCAGTTGGACAAATTGGTACATCGTAGAAAATTTGCATCAAACTCACGACAGAGGTCCCAATTGACAGTGCGATAGAAGGTTGATCTGGGTGCACCTCTTGTGAAAGCCAAGAGAAGATTTCATGGTGGGACGAAGCACTTGGACAAGGTGGATGACTGCAGGACTCATCACAGGACTTGTCATAGATTTTATCACAGAGGCAATTGGGTGCAGACCTTGGTGAACGACTCAACAAGGTGTGTTGTTCTGTCACAAATGGTTTGAGCACAGTCTTGTGTGCATACATAGACCAGGGGTGAAGTTCTTGGTGAGTTATTGAGGGTGAACCGAGCACTGGTTGCATAGACGATCGCATGACTCATTGCATACTTGGAACAATGTGGAGGAGTTGTTCAAAACTATTGGGTAGGCTAAGTGACTTGGATCAACTCACAAAGAGTTGGAATAGTGAGACTATTATGTGGGACAAGTGGAAGTGAAGCTTGGACATAACTGAAAAAACTCACCAATCTAAGCTTGAAATGGATTGTGCGAGTGATGAAGCTTGGAAGGTCAAAAGGGACAATGTAGCTCAATGATTCAAGAAACTCTAAGAGGATTTGGAGAGGATGGACGAATTCAATGCACAGATAGAGTCCAAGATCAACAAATTGAAGGCATTGGAAAGAACTAAGACTTTGATGTTGACTGCATTGGGGGCACTCATGGAAGAGTGCATCCAACATGAAGGTAGCACATCAACAAAGAATCATCCCATGCCACTCATGAAGAAAGGAAAATTGATTGAGTGTTACCTATGTTCGCAAAATCATTTTGTGAGGGATTGTCCAATGTGAGGAAGGTTGGGTATGTTGGTTTAGAAAGAGGAGGCTCAAATCACACCAACAGTGGAAGAGCCCGAACCCTTGACTAAGATAGTTCAAGTGTAGAAATTGATGAAAGAAATGAATGAAGTCATGGGAACGTTAGTGGAACGCATGCAGGAGTTCAAGACAAGAGGTCAAGGACAATTTTCTTAAAGTGAATAATTTGAAGGACTCTACTTTGTGAAAACAACAGTAAGTGGGTTGAAGATGGCATCCTTGGTTGACATTGGGGAAACCCACAATTTCGTGAGCAAAAGAGCCGTGAAATCACTTCACCGCAAACCTAAGAACTACACTGGAATGTGTAAAGTGTTGAAGTTAACAATGATGTCGGTGAAAACGAGTGTTCATTCAATACCATTGAGAGTGGGGGAGTGGTTTTCCAACATGGACCTGTTGGTAGCTCCATTGGAATATCATGCGACGATCTTGGGCGTGGACTTCCTTAGAATTTCCAAAGTGGCTCCACTCATTCATGAAAGTCGCTTAGTATTATTGGATGAGGCAAAAACACCAAGCACATCCTTAACGACGGAGATAAATTTTGGGAGGACGCCTAAGATTTTTGTGAACGGGTTGATAGAAGGAGTCAGTAGAAGCAAGGAAGAGCCTTGCAACGTGACACAACAATAAGAAGTTGTCCACATAACAACGTCTTTGAGTATCTTGGGGCAAGAAGAGAAACAATTGACAATGACAAAGACTTTGGTGAAGAAAACCACGGGGAAGATTGGTCAATTGAGGAACCCACAAAGTCATGAACGTGAGTGTAGGAGACAATTGAACTCTTCACTTTACATGGAGTAGGGGAATGCCACCAAGCGAATCGTTATCAACCGTAGGTCGTGAACATTGTGGAGGATCGGGCAACAGACTTACCCACCACATAAACCTCCAAAGTTGAGCCAAGATAGTGTGTGGAGGCACTTACTCAAACAGACTTGGAGACAGATGTGGAAGAGGTATGAGTTGAAGATTGACACCCCGCAACGATCATAAAATTTTGTAGGAAGGCCATGGGGATATATGATTTCCAAATTACTATAGGATGACTTGAGGAGTTGGCATGTACACCAAAGGAATTTTTAATGGTCTTGCGATACTTGTGCACGGAGCACAAGTCAGACACGATGTACGCCAATAACCTTGGTGGTAGATATTGGGTGTAATATGCCTACTAAACAAAGAAGACAAAGATGTTCTTTTGGGAGCAAGCAACATGAATGATGATGCCTAGTGGAGGTGTCATGGAAAGTCTTAAGAAGAGAAGTTGTGAAACAACGTATGGGTTGTGGAGGCGACTTGCTAGACTGTGACAAGGAGCAGGACCTTGTCTATAACTAAGATGTTTTTCTAAGTGAGGCAAATATGTTGAGGCTACAGTGGGGGACTCAACAAGACCAAGAAGAGTTGGAAAAAATGACGACGAGGTAGATAGAAAAGGGTTTGTTGGATGTGGAGATGTGCATTCTCTAGCAACGAATGCGACAATTAGATTGATCACCCAACCAATTTGGAACTTGTGAGGATCTGATGTACATGAAACACATACGACATAGTCAAAATATCAAATACACCATGGTTCAAGATCATCCAACACTCAAGCACATTTTGAATAACTTCCTAAGGGGAGCTTTCCTTGACAACAACAACTGAGGAGACTACAATTTTTGAGTGTGACGAGATCCAAAGGTGGGGTAGAGGCACCATAGAAATCGATAGATGTTGCCAGGGACGACAAAAACTTGGAGTGGAGGAGGATGTAAGGTCTTTTGTGACACCCACCGAGTGTGCACATTCCTTGGTCAAAATTGGGGACGAGTCGAGAAAGAGAAGTATGCAATTAGTTGGAAGAATGAAGACATGTGGGTTTGAGCAGGAGCACCTTGGATGCATGATGGTGATGTGCCACACCAAGGGGTCACACACCTTACTTGCCTTAGAACGATTGATGGAGACTTGGATTGCATTTGGGCAAGGATGGGGTGACTTGGGCGCATGCCCAAGGAGTGGACCATCCAGCTCATGGCAACATGGGTGGATTGAGGAGGTTGGATGACCCCATTGACACACCCATGAAGAGTCTTATCGATCGACACAAGGAAACACACAAGACAAGGGGCATGTTGGTCCAAGAGATAGGATGGTTGATGGGCACATGAGCTTGTTTGGGTGCATTGGGTCCACAGAGGGGAGCGACGTGTTGTTTGAGTGTGATGGTTCGTGAAGGGGCCCAACACACCTAAAGGATGTGACATTTCACATTGGTGACCTTTGGAGTCCCTATAAGAGCACAATGGAACACAACCAAGGAAGGAAATAATAGATGGAAGAAAAAAAAGAGAGCAAGTCTGAGGCAAAGTTTTGAGGCAAGGAAGAACTGAGGAAAAGTTGTGAAGATGGAAGATAATCAACCAAGGGTGGGATGCACTAGAATATTCTTGGAAATTCTGGAAACACAGGTCTTTTGGAGGCATGTGTGAGGCAGAACCAAAGTCTATGTTAACTTGGTGAAGTCCTCGACATAGAAGGGACAACAAGTTTGCGGTTGGGTGCACATTTTGGATGCACCACAAGAGGTTGTGAAGGTGATTATGACATAGAGTATTGGTGTGATGAATCTATGTATGAGTGTCTTAGTGAGGTGAGGAAAGTTGTGTGACTCTTCCCAAGTTGTAAATTGAGTCGATAGTTCTCATATTGTAATTGTTTCGCAATAACAAGACTTAGTCGAGTGTTAGGAACAATTTGTGTTGCCCACACTATTTCTATGTATGTCTCTTGTTTGTTTCACAACTGTTCTCTTGGTATCTCATATTCTTGGGTGTATGATGAAATGACCAAGTATTAAGTTGTTAACAAGATCGTCTAAGTATACAAGTGAGTTGCACAGAGTTGGTGTGTGACTCCCCTATAGCCTAGAACTTAGTAGGGGTATGCTCTAGGTGAAGAGGCATAGTTTGGAGGAAGTATTCTTGGTGTTCCCAAGTAGCCAAGTAAGAATCATTGTGATGTCGCATGCCCTCAGGAGGCGAACCATCGCAAGATTTGATCATGCATCCTGTGGGGTCATGACACTTATGTCAATAGGGGTAGCCACAAGGAAGTGATGTCTCATACCATCATACTGGTTATTTGGTTGTGGTGTTATATTACATTGGTTGTGAGGTTTTTTACATGATATCATATAAGTTCCAACATACCATGATCCTTATGTCAATGGGGGTCACCACAAGGGAGTGATGTCTCTTACTAACATAATGGTTGATTGGTTGTGGTGTGAATATGTTTGCTTGCTTAGCCTTCTCCTCCTCCTTTGTGGGAAGTGTTAAGTGGGTGTGTATGTGTGAAACAATAGTCAAATATGCTTAAATTATGGTATCTTGGAAATGATTCTATGACTATTGATGGGCCAAAGAATTACAACAAGGTTATTGAACTCCTTGGCTTAACTTTAAATTGTCAACCCATGAATGCGCTACTTTGATGAGGTACTGTGCATTATATGTGTAAACTGCACTAGTGCAAGCTGAGGTAAAAAGGGCGGGTCTAACAAAGATCTTGGTAGCTTAGTAAGTGCATGTGGCATAGACTAAAAAGTCTTTTCTTCATCATGTTACTTAGGTGGTCTGCATGATATTATTAAGGGTTGTCCATATACTAGAGGTGAAGCATGTTATTTCTAGGAATGCATGAAGTATTCTAATAGCAATAAGGATGCCCAATCTCATCCTCTTTACCTTTATTTCCTTACTTTCCATTGTTGGTGGCTTTGTGCTTTGTCTACCTAGAGTCAAGGGCACCAAGAGTAGGGGGTGAGGAGAGTGTTTCCCACTTTGATAGAGAGGAAGAAGACACCAATAACAAGGGTACCCAATCAACCAATGATGTTAAGGAATGATCACCTCAGAGTCATAGGATAAATTGAGATATTGAGAATGGAAAAGAAGGATGCAATATAAAGAACATAAATAAAATATGTAGAAATTGAACAACAAAAAATGACACGATATAAAGTAAATTTACTTGCTAGAAAAACATATTTGATATTGCTATAAAATAGTGTTAAAATAATCTAATAATGAAATGACATAAAGCAACTAATCCTACTGTAATGACATGCTTGAAAACTTCTACGAGAAACTAATAATACTTGTAGGAAATGGTACATAACCATAAATAATGATGAAGTTGAGAAAATGAGACAATCCTAATTTGATCTTCCTCAATCAAAAAATCAAGTTGAGATATTAATGATTGCATGTCTTGATCTATTAAAGACTTGTGATTCCTTGGTGGTTGAAGAGGGGGCATAATCCCTTTTTGTCTCATTTGTAGGTTGATGAAGGCTTCTATTAGAATTTGACCTGCTTGAGCAAATGGTTAGTACACCTTAATACATGCGTAAGTTCATCAAAATTATAACTAGATCAAGGGATATCACACAACTCAACATTCAATCATCTCACAATAGTCAATGCACACATCCCAAGATATTTGTATTAATCATATTCAAAATAGGCCTTTAGTTTACAAGAAGGGGTCATATCATCTGCAAAATGGGCCCCAAAATTCCACAATTTGGAGGCCTGTCAACTATAAAATCTCCTCTCCTCTTGTATGTTCTCCCACATTGTCTTCTCTGATGTGTGGTAGATATGGAAATTTAAGGAAGCTTCATGTAACTATTAATATGATCTAATCAATATCAACCAAAATATCGATCACAAGAAAATTTAACAACTTTATTTATTACTCTCAATTAACTTTTTTATCCGGGTGTTATGATTTTTTTTTAAGAATTAAATATAATTATAAATTATAATCTAAATGTTTTATGAATCGGTTCTTTTATTGTCATTTAAAATAATGGGGAGGGAAATTATTATTTTTGGTTTAAAATCTTGCAATAATCATTTTGAATTGATAAAATTGTAAATATAAGATATTAACATTATACAACCCAATTGTAAGGGGTATTCAAGGGTGTTGAATCCTTTTTGCATTTAAACGACAATTTTAACAATCATGTCAATTAGGTTTACTTGAGTGATTGGGAGGAATGTTATCCTCCCCACCTGGGTTCAATTCCCGTAATTGACATGTTGAGCTCATAATGAGTATATTGTTGTAATGGCTTCAAGTCCTATTGTTGATCGACCTTGTGCCCTAAAGATTCTATGGTTTACCCTAGGTACGATCCCCTAAATGAGGGGAAGTACTTAGGGGTTTTCCTAGGCTTTGTAAGCTGGAAAACAAATTTTAATAATCCAAAATTGCAATTTTGGAAAAAAATTCTTGGTCTAATTTTGGTGATAGCAAGTTGGAAAAGATTCAAAATTGTAAAACATTTATCCTTCTTCTATTAAAAATATCACCATTTCATTTGAACAATCAAACTACCGTATATTTTTTTGTTTGTTTGTTAGAAATTTTCTCGTCACTTGCTTGGCCATTATTTCAACCGTTAGCTAGGAAATCACAACCCAAGGGCATCTAAGCCATCAAAATCACTCGGGGATAGCACCTGACCTGAGCTGCACCAACCCTTAACATGGCTGGATTTTTGGGTGTCTCCTCCCGAATAAACACACCGTAAGGGTATTGAACTCAGGTCACCTAGCAAACAAAACCCACACCTTAACCAGTTGAGCTAGCGGGAATTGACATCAAACTACCATATATTAAAAAAAATATCTTTGCATTTTTATAAAATAATTTAACAAAAACAAGAGGACAAAATGAATAATTTAATAAGTATTTCTTGAATAGCTCTACTGATAAAGAGGAACTTAATGTTTGAATATTAGGTTTGCGTCTACTCTTAGACTTTTGTGTCCTTATATATAATACATTTAAAAATATGAATTGCAATGTCTTTGATGTCAATGATTAAATGGACATATCCTTTGTCACATTACTTTTCCTACAAATTAGTAGGTTGAGGCTTGGGAGTCATCAAAGGCTCATATATGCATATGGCCTCTAGAGATGATTATGAACYTRGAGCATTAGAATGTCTTTCCCTTGTGATATGAAAAATATGAGGTAACAAGGGAGTCACCCAAACATTTKTTAGGAACTTTGACCTTAAAAACCATACCATGATCCTTATGTCAATGGGGGTCACCRCAAGGGAGTGATGTCTCTTACTAACATAATGGTTGATTGGTTGCGGTGTGATTATGTTTGCTTGCTTATCCTTCTCCTCCTCCTTTGTGGGATGTGTTATGTGGGTGTGTATGTGTGTGAAATAACTGYCAAATATGGTTAACATATGGCATCWTAGAAATGCTTCTATGACTATTGATGGGCCAAATAAGCAACAATATTGTTGAACTCCTTAGCTTAACTTTAAATTGTCAACCCATGAATGTGCTACTTTGATGAGGTATTGTGCCTTGTATGTGTAAACTGCACTAGTGCAAGTTGAGGTGAAAAGGGTTGGTCTAACAGAGATCTTGGTAGCTTAGTAAGTGCACGTGTCATAGACTAAAAAGCTTCTTCTTCATCATGTTACTTAGGTGGTTTGCATGATCTTATTAAGGAATTCCCATATACTGGAAGTGAAACATGTTGATTCTAGGAATGCGAGAAGTATTCTAATAGCAATAAGGATGACCAATCTCAACCTCTTTACCTCTATTTCCTTACTTTCCATTGTGGGTGGCTCTACGATCTATCTACCCCAAGTCAAGGGCACTAAGAGTAGGGGGTGAGTAGAGTGGTTTCCACTTTGATAGAGAGGAAGAAGACAACAATCAAAAGGGTACCCAATCAAACAATGATGTCAATGAATGATCACCTCATAGTCATGGATAATCTGAGATATTGACCATGGAAAAGAAGGTTGCAATATAAAGAACATGAAGAAAATATGTAGAAATTGAACAACATGAAACGACATGCTATAAAGTAAATGTACTTACTAGAAAAAAATATTTGAGATTGCTATAAAATAGGGTTAAAATCATATAATAATGAAATGACATAAACCAACTAATCCTATTGTAATGACATGCTTAAAAACTGTTACAAGAAACTAACAATACTTGCAGGAAATGGTACATAACAACAAATAGTGATGAAGATGAGAAAATAAGAAAATCCTAATTTGATCCTCCTCAATTAGAAAATCAAGCTGAGATATTATTGATTTTGTGTCTTGATCTATTAAAGACTTGTCATGCTTTGGAGGTTGAAGAGGGGGCATAATCCCCTTTTGTCTCATGTGTAGGTTGATGAAGGTTTTTGTTAGAATTTGACCTACTTGAGCAAATGGTTAATACACCTTTAAAAATGCATAAGTTCATCTAAGTTATAACTAGATCAAGGCATATCACACAAATCAACATTCAATCATCTCACAATAATCAATGCACACATCCCAAGATATTAATATTAATCATGTTCAAAATAGGTCTTTAGTTTACAAGAATGGGTCATATCATCCACAAAATGGGCCTCAAAGTTCCACAATTTGGAGGCTCGTCAACTATAAAATCTCCTCTCTGCTTGTGTATTCTGCCACGATGTGTGCTCTGATGTGTTGTAGATATGGAAATTTGAGGAAGCTTCATGTAATTATTAATACAATCTAATCAATATTGACCAAAATATTCATCGCATGAGAAATTTAACAACTTTATTTATTACTTACAATTAACTTATTTATCTAGGTGTTATGATTTTCATTTTTTAGAATTAAATATATTAATAAATTATAATGTAAAATGTTTTATGAATCAATTCTTTTATTGTCGTTTAAAATAATGGGGAGGGAAATTAATATTTTTGGTTTTAAATATTGCAAGAATTATTTTGAATTTATAAACTTGTAAATATAAGATATTAACATTATAAAACCCCATTATAAGTGGTATTCAAGGGTGTTGAATCCTTTTACATTAAAAAAATAATTTTAACAATCTCGTCAGTCGAGATTAGCTTGAGTGGTTGGGAGGAATGTTATCCTCCCCACCTAGGTTAAATTCCCGCAAGTGACATGTTGGGCTCATAATGAGTATATTGTTGTAATAGCTTCGAGCTCTATTGTTGACCGACCTTATGCCCTGAAGATTCTATGGATTACCCTAGGGACCATCCTCGAAATGAGGGGAAGTACTTGGGGATTTTTCTTTGGGCTTTATAACTTGGAAAAAAAAAATTAACAATCCAAAATTACAATTTTGACAAAAATATCTTGGTCAAATTTTGGTGATAGCAAGTTGGAAAAATTTCAAAATCGTAAAACATTTATCCTTCTTCTATTAATAATATCACCATTCCATTTGATCAATCAAACTGCCACATATTAAAAATAAAAATGTTTGCAATTTTATAAAATAATTTACCAAAAACAATATGGCGATATGAATAAATTAACAAGTATTTCTTGAATAGTTCTAGTGATAAAGAGGAACTTAATGTTTGAATATTGAAGTTTATGTTGACTCTTGAAATTTTGTGTACTTATATATAATACACTGTAAATCTGAATTGTAATGTGATGCAGGAGCATTTTCTCTCAAAATAAACCATGTTGATCAAGCCTTAGGGGGGTCTTGAAGTTTTACCAAAGGTAGTGGGTTCCCTTAATGAAATTAATTGCATTTTCTAAGTTTGTATGATTCTAGAAGGATAGGGTTTGTTTTCCTAATTAACATGTAAATTGCTTATTAGAGAAATTAGTTGGGTTAGTGAGGATTTTCCTAAGTATGGAGGATTCGATCTTATTGATCATCATGTATGTAATCAAGAATAGAGAGCGGGTCAAGATAGTTGATAGAGGAATGCTATTGTTGTAATTAGTTACAAGATTTTAGGGATCTGTTTTGGTGGTTTGGAAGTTTATCTTCCACATAAATATGTATCCTTCGGTCATGAACAAGTTGTGGCCAAACAAAGTGAAATCAGGCCAAAGAGAAGGCTAAGGAAGCACCCACATTGTGAATCGAGTTAGTAGAGGAAGACAGGGTATTTCTGAATTTTGTACAAAGGTTTTTAATAGAATTGTTGTAATTATGCATCTGAACCGTGTATTTGAATGTCTATGTGCTTTGATGAGTTTCTGTGTATTCAATTGACAATTAGAGTGACTAATCGGGGTTTTGTGTGTTTATAAACATGTAAAAATGAGTCATAGATGCAATCAAGATGAATGTGTGGGACAATTGAGCCTAGTTAAATCTTGATTGTGTATGATTATGAAAAGTGTAAGTCTCTCTGTGAGAGGGAAAATGAATCGATCTCGCTCGGATAAGTACGAGATCGTGACAAAGTTCCTATGAACTTCGTGAGTTTTATGATGACTGGACAGTGTGAGGACCCAACGACGGTGGGTTGAATTTGAGAAAAGATTATGAGTTGAGCTGAAGGATTAGATAATCACAACAAAATCATAAAGAAGATTTGACCATTGATCATCAGAGATCAATGATTGAAATTGTTCTGGAAGAAAAAAGAGATTTGACTGTTGCACAACGAAATAGATCAACATCTGAAAATGATGGTAACCAGACCGGTCTAGAAATCCCTCTGATAGACCAATATTAATGTGTCGGTGTATCTATAATCTCTTATGGTTGGTTGACTTCCAACCAGACCAGATTCATACCTGAACACAAATAAATTAGATGAGCACCCGGCCGGTTAATCAGATCAAACTAAAATCCTAAGAGTTAGGTTGATTATAACCAGTGCCCGATGATCTAGTGGCCTGATTATCTTGGTATCCCGATGTTTTGGTGTCCTGGTGATAAGGACACACAATAAAGTTATTTGTAGAAATGAGCCCGATGCTCCCAGTTGGCCGATTAAGAGCATAATTAACTGAGAATATTTGAAACTAGTTGACAAAATGTTATGTGGCGACATAATTCCAGCCGATTAAGAATGAAGGCTTAAGGAATCCTAAATGGATTCAAGGTTGACTAGTGTGAATAATTTTTGGTAAAGGGGCAAGCCCTTGATCATATGGTATTGGAGTTATAATTCCTAAATGTTTGGTGTTAAATGAAGCGACCATCCATTAAAAAAAGAGTTTTTATAGGTTTAAGTGGGTGGTGCCTGCATCAATTGGTATAAGATCGCAATAACATTATTTGGGAAGAAGAAATTAGAGCTTTAGGAGCTTGGACAATGGGAATAAGAAATCAGAGCTTATGGAGCTTGGACAAAGGACATTCCAGCCAAGGAGCAGAGATGGATAGAAATGTTTGGAGGAGAAGGTCTTGGAGCAGATCTTGCAGGTATTGAATCCCATATTTCACAATAACTCTGGAAAACAAAATATATGCATTTGTGCAGGTAGCAACAAAAGTGAACGCGACATTGGTGGCGAGCCTTACAACTATTAAAGCTGGAGATGTGAAGGAAAAAAGAGCAGCATAAGATTTTGAGGAAGTGAGAGGATCTTAGTTGATGATGATAAACACATGCCTAGACCTATGAGAAGATATGCAATAAAGGATATGCAAACAAGGGGAGTTCTAGCAAGTGAAGCTATAAAAGATAGTTTCAACAGGAGAAGCTGAAGATAGCCGAGGAAAATTGTTGAGTGAAAATACAGTGGAGTTCGAGAGATAAGGTTGGATGTTATTTGAGTTTTAATTCTAGAACATATGATATATATATTTGTAGGTAGCAACAGAGAAGACATTGTGATAGTGGCTTACAACTAGAAGAGTTTTGATAGAGGTAAAGGAAGAAAGGTTGTGGCATAGACCCTTAATGAATTCCAGATGAGTTGGAGTTAGAAGATTGTGAGTAGAAGTGCAAAAGCCTACAACTATAGTAGTTAAGGAGCAGAGGGATCTAAGAGAATTCTAGAGGAGAGAACTAAACATACCAAAAGGCCAGGTTTAGGAGAGAAACTTGGTGAGTTATTGTGTAGCAAGGTGAAAGAGACTTGTTACAATAGAGGCTATTTGCAACTCATTGTTGAGCATTTTTAAGCTCAAAGATGGAGATGGATAGAGATATTCAGATGAAGGGGTCAGAAGGAAGTCATCGTGGAGTGAGATAATATGCTAAAGAAATTGGCAGGAAGAGGATGAATGATAAGGAATGTGAAAAATAAATAATAGAGTTGAAAGAAAGCTCAGTAAAATGAGGAAGCTTCTACAGGAAGGAGCTGAAGAATACCAGAGGTGTGGTTAGACAATGAAGAACATGGTCAAATGGCCTACAATGTAATTATTTGCAAGAAAGTCGAGACATAGGATGCATGTTTGGTTGAAGATGGAGGAGAGACTCAAAGAATATGAGTACATAAAGTCCTTGGAAACATGATAAGAAGTTCACTTTTGTGAACCAATACAAGGAACAATACTTGGAGAGGATGAATATGGTGATGAAGATAGACTCGATGAGAATCCCATGGAGGATTCATACCAGCACAAGGAAAATATGCTAGAGGAATATAAAGAGATGAGAGTGTCTCATATTTTTATAACTAAGTATTTGTGTGAGTGTGTGTATGAAGATACTGAAGATGATGGAATTGGCCAAGAAGATTCCACTAGGAAAAATGAAAAGGATCAACAAATAGATCCTAGACAATCAGGAGAAAGGACAAGAGACAAAGACAAAGGAAAAAGCAAGAAGCTCACAAAACATTAGAATAATATGAAGACAAGAAGGAGTTACAAGCTCCAAAAGAGGAAATGGAAGACATATTAAAGGAAGGATGCAAGATTCCAAGAGATAGAATGAAAGATAGACAAAAATATAGCTTTGTGGCAGGCTCAAAGGAAGACAACAACAAATTTCCAGAAGGTGGTGAAATAGGACAAGCAGAAACAAAATATGAGGTAATGAATTTATCTCTTAAAATTACATTTAATAAGTATGAGCATGTGTTCACAATTGATGAACATACATTTGTCTTGAGAGCCAATAACGAAATGCTGAGAGAAAATACTCTTGAAGACAGTAAAGGTTGCATAGAGGAGGATGGTAGAGAAGATACTGATAGGGAGAACTCTTCCCAAGATATTACAACAGGTCCAAAGGAGACCATGAGGAATGGAAAAAAAGGAGACAACCAAGAAGCCAGAGACGAGTTTGCTGAGACTAGAAATAAGTATGCACATCGGAATGATGAAGAGAAGAAGGTTGTCTATGCAAGCAACAAGAAAAGTGATGATAAGTGTAATCAATAGGTTGGAAATAAATAAATAGTTTCAAAAGATGAATGTACAAATGGGACAACAAACTACACATATGCAACAAACAATAAAGGAGTTCAACAAAATATGATAGCAGTTATTCTCATGACTTCTATGACTGTAAAAGGGACTCTACAAATTAATGGGAAAATTGCTTTCTATCAATTTTTTTTTTCATGTGTAGGGACGGAGAGAAGCATAGTCTTTAGAGTTAGAAGAAGGCATGATTTCATAGAAAAGCAAGAGGAATGGAGAAGGAAGCTCAGTTCCTTACATATTTACAAAGAAGAGAATGAAGGACAAGGATGAATTTCCATAAATTTTCCACATCATGACATTGTTGAAATAATGTTCAATGAATGGGAGTCTACAATGCATGAGCATAAATATGTTTTTACAAATGGAGAGAATCCTTAAAGAGTTGATGATAACATAAGATATGAATATGAAGAAATGGAAGTAAAGGTCATACAAATTTTATATGGAGCTAGTGAAAAGTATATGGAACATAATTCTATAACCATTTAGGTACTGACATGGTACTTTTATAAGCAAAGGGTGTTGAGAGAGACAATTTCAATGAATTTTTTATATGTAGAAATCTAGAGAAAAAAGTATAATTTTAGGATTGATGAGGAGATGAATGCCTTACAGAGTTACAAGAATAAAGAAGACATAAAATTTACTACAACATTAAGGGTTGATGAGAAACAAAAACTCAGTGAAAGGAACATAGAACAAAGTTTCAAGACATTGGTAAAACATCTGTATAAGATGAAGATGTTAAAAAAGGATGTAATGATTGAAGAAATAACAAAAAACATGGAAATCAACAGTAATATATACCATCAAAAGAAAGAGTTGGATATTGAGATGGAGGAATTATTAGCATGCCTAAGAAAGGTGCCTAAGTGGAGACACCATGGGATAGAGAAGACATTAAGCAAATCAAAGTTAGCTAAAGGTACTTGTGGCAACAAGGCAAGTGGATAGTAGTAGAACAAAGTATGGGATCTAGGAGGAATTAAACCAACAGAAGACTCATGAACAAGAGTTCATGAATTTTTTGTACCCTAGGAGTTTGATGCAAGAGTGTTTTCTCTCAAAATCAACCATGTTGATCAAGCGTTAGGGATGTCTTGAAATTTTACCAAAGGGAGTGGGTTCCCTTAATGAAATTAATTTGATTTTCTAAGTTTATATGATTCTAGAAGGATAGGGTTTGTTTTCCTAATTAACATGTAAATTGCTTATTAGAGCCATTAGTTGGGTTAGTGTGGATTTTCCTAAGTATGGAGGATTCGATCATATTGATCCTCATATGTATGTAATCAAGAATAAAGAGTGGGTCAAGATAGTTGTGGCCAAGTTAAATCAGGCAAAAGAGAAGGCTAAGGAAGCGCCCACATTGTGAATCAGGTCAATAGATGAAGACAAGGTATTTTTGAAGTTTGTACACAGGTTTTTAATAGAACTATTGTAATTATGCATCTGAAATGTGTATGTGAATGTCTATGTGTGTTGATGAGTTCTTGTCTATTAAATTGACAAGTAGAGTGAATAATCAAGGTTTTGTGTGTTTACAAACCTGTAACAATGAGTCATAGATACAACCAAGATGGCTATGTGGGACAATCAAGCCTAGTTAATTATGGACGGTGTATGATTTTGAGAAGTGTAAGTCTCTGTGTGAGAGGGTGAATGAGTTGGTCTTGATCGGATAAGAATAATATCTTGACAAAGTTCCTATGAACTTCATGAGTTTTATGATGATTAGACAGTGTGAGGATCTTGCGATTGTGGGTGGAATTTGAGCAACGATTATGAGTCAATCTAAAGGACCAGAGAATCACAACAAAATCGTGAAGAATATCTAACTGTTGATCATCAGAGATCAACGATCAAAATAATTTTGGAAGATGAAGGATATTTGACTGTTGCTCCTAGTTGGCTGGTTAAGTGCATATTTAACTAGGAAGAATTGAAACTAGTTGACAAAACATTATGTGACGACATAATTCTAATTAGTTAGGAGTGAAGGCTTAAGGATGCCTAAAGGGGTTCAAGGTTGACCCGTGGGAATAATTTTTGGTAAAGGGGCAAGCCCTTGGTCATACAGGCTTGGAGTTATAATGCTTGAGTGTTTGGTGTTAAATGAAGCAACCATTCATTAATAAAAGAGTTTTTATAGGTTTAAGGGGGTGGTTCCTACGTCATAATTTCTTTGATGTCAATAATTAAATGGACATATCCTTAGTCACATTACTTTTCCTACAAAGTAGTAGGTTGAGGCTTGGGAGTCATCAAAGACTCACATATGCATATGACCTCTAAAGATGATTATGAAACTGGAGCATTAAAACATCTTTCCCTTGTGATATGAAAAGTATGATGTAACAAGGGAGTCACCCTAACATTTGTTAGGCACCTTGAACCTAAAAACCATCTCTTTCTTTTGTGATATGAAAAGTATGAGGTAACAAGCGAGTCACCTTAACAATTGTTAGGCACCTTGACCTTAAAAATCATGACCTTTTGGGGATCGTCAAACTCATTTCACCTCTTATACACTACATTCTTAAGCAATAAATCTTGTAGAATGTGTCTAACCTAACAATAGAATTTGCATTGAAAATGAAGATTCTCATAGTTTAAAATATGCTTCCACTTTGAACCCGCATACTCCATAATGATATTATTAGGAAATCCTTCCTTAGTTCCCATCAATACTAAAATCCTCTAAACATTCTCAAATTGCGTTGTAAGGGTATTTGGAGCAAGATGTTGAAAAAACTCTAAGGAATCCCAATATCCTAAAAGACATGTATGTTCCAAAAATGCAAATGCAAACTTGGAAGTCACACCCATATATAGAGAATATTTCCATGTGATGTTAGGATCAAATTTTCATTCCATAGGAGAAGGACCAAATCAGACTCCTTGAACATCTATGACACTCCTTTGAAAATGACTTCTTTGTCATCCAAACATTCAAATATAAAGGAGTAGAACTTATAATGTAAATTAGAGACACAATCCTTACCATTGGTTGAATTGGACCATGATGAGCCAACCCATGAAACCATGTTTTACAAAGATGGATTTTGGTTATTAAAACATACAACAAGAGCCATCTAGTGCAAGTCCGTGTGTCCCTCTAAAATCCACTCAATGGGAAGATAAATCCTTTTGGATCTAGAAATCAACGTTAATCACTTATAGCTCAATCATTGAAAATTTTGATTGCCTAATCACCTCTCTTAACTGTCTATGTTAACCCCCCAAAAAATATTCTCCTCACCCTTCCTCCAATCATACTCATCCTCGCCCATTGTTTTGATCCAAAACCTTAAAATATAAGAATAAACCATAAGTACACACCCTGTACACCAATGTGAGTGTGGAGCACAAATCCAATATACATAAGAGAGATGAGTTACACAATAACTCCATAGAGAGTAGGAGAACCTCCTCTAAATATCCAAATACATTCATATATCACAATTCATAACTTGACAATAGTGAATACATGATATCTATATATACATATTCACACATTACACATGAGCCACCTTTACTATTAGGCCGACCCTATTACATATATATTTACACATTACATGTACATTTAGCCCCATATATGCTCCCCCTTGGGGTCATATCTTATACATTTAACCCTATATATGCCCCCCTTGGGTCATAACATAGTACCCTCCTTCAAAAAACGTTGTTCTCAAAGCTTTCCAATTAAAGGCTTCACATGTGATGAAACTGAATAATATGATTTTCTTATGTTCCCGCTTTCTTCATTCCATTGATGATGATCCATCCATCTAAAATCAATTATTTTCGTTGTTAATCCTTGGTGGCTTTGATACCAAATGTTATGAATATTATGATCCAAAAGCTTAAAATGTTAGAATAAACCAGAAGTACACACCATGTACACCAATGTGAGAGTGGAGCACAACTCCAATATATATAAGAGAGATGAGTTACACAATAACTCCTTGAAGAATATGAGAACCTCCTCCAAATATCCAAATATATTCATATATCACAATTCACATCTCTTTAATAATGAATGCATGATATCTATATATACATATTCACACACTACACATGAGGCCTATTTACTATTAAGCCGACCATATTACATATATATTTACACATTACATGTACATTTTTCCCAATATATGCCCCCCCCCTGGGGTCATATCATATACATTTAAACCCATATATGCCCCCCTTGGGTCATAACACCCATCCCGAGATTGACCTTGGCATTTCCCTACCTAATATCCCTCATCTCCCCCCTCCCCACTCTGCACACATATATGCCCAAGAAAAACATTGTGGGAAATCCAAGGGATGCTTCCCCACATTCATGGATAACACCCCTAATAAACTCATTGATGTAGATTAGTGTGCCTCATCCAAAGGATTTGAAGTGGACATTTGTTGGCATAGAACTAGCCAAATACCTAACATCATTGACAACAACTAGTTAAACCCTTAAACATATATGTGTATGTACATGCACATATTACGTGTTACAAATTAATAATTTCTAAATACAATAATAATAAGTTATGCTATAAATGGATATATTATCACTTTTCATGGTTATAAATGAATATGTTGTCATATTTTATATTTATTAAGTTAATAGAATAGGTATAATAGTTCAAAGCATATATTAAGGTAAGTTTGAAAAATAATTGAATTATTGTTAGTAGATTTATTGAATGTTTGGTTGGGCTCATTTCTTTTATATAAATATAAATATAAATCTAAAGTGTTAAAAATAATATTTTTTAAATACAATAATAAATAATAAATAAGTGTTATATGAGTTTGTGATGTGGCCCTCCTCTAATGGTTTGGGCATTGAAATGACTAGATAATTTACAAATTAATTTACGTTTCCGTATGGATGAGTTTACAAAGAGAGGGGAGGTTAGGTCAACAAGGCTATAGAAGTTATGAATGGATATGTTATCAAATTTCATATTTATTAAGTTAATTGTAAAAGCAAAGATGTGTAGGACAAGTTTGGAACATGATTGTGTTAGTGTCTTGGAAAATGATTGTGTTAGAGTTAATGTGTGGGAACAATAAGAATATATTTTTGTTTTATTAAATAAGTTTGTGTTTTTTTTTTATGAAGAATATATTGATAAAAATCCTTTCTTATGTGTTTACCTTACTTGTTTAAAAGTAAAAGGTTATATCTCTAATATATTAAATAAATAATAAATTTAAGATTTAAATGTGTAATCATTTGAGTTTATAGTAGTTTTTAGAAGATTTATAAGTCTTTCCCAAGCCTCCTCCAAGAGTTATATAAAAAATTCAAGCCTTGGGAAAGAGGAGGAAGAATTGAGAGTATTGTTATGCTGTCCAATTGCAAAGGAATCCATCATCGCAGCCATAAGTCAGTGAGCCTATCCTGACCAAGGAGCTGCAAAGAGAGGCAAGGAGCAAGGATGATAAAGGATCTTGCATCAACATTTGAGGTATGCATGTTTGATGTATTGTTCTATGCTTCATTAATAGATCATTTGGTTTCCCCCCTAAATGTTTGTCTTTGATATATGAATATTCATATTTGGTTTATATTGTTGTAGATAAGGCTAGATCAAGCTAGATCTAGGATTTTAACAACAGGAACACAAGTAGAATGGTATTTTTTTTTTCTTTGGTGTACATGGAGTAGGTTGTAGAAGCTGAGGCTAGAACTTTAGGACTACAACAACCAAGATTCACTAAGGACAACCTTCAAGAAAAGGTAAGCCATTCTCATATTTCCTTGTGTATTGATCTGCTCGTCTCTAGGAGAATCATAAGAAATTTATACCATTCTTGTCTAGGATTACTAGGCCAATCCCAGGGAGATCTTACTGATCTGTTCAGTTAGATCCCTGCGAGAAAAAAATCCCATAACATCGAGGTGAGGGAGGAAACAACATTCTCTCTAAGCCACTCGAGCTACACCTAACTGACTCTTTATGAGTACTTGAAAATGTTTTTTCTCAATTTGTAAGGAGTTAGTAGAAGTTATATTTATAATGTTTTAAAATTTATTCTTATTTACTGTGTTATCTTACATTAGTTGTGAGGGTTTGTCCATGCTATCATATAAGTTTGAACATACCATGATCCTTATGTCAATAGGGGTAGCCACAAGGGAGTGATGTCACATACTAACATAATGGTTAATTGGTTGTGGTGTTATCTTACATTGGTTGTGAGGGTTTGTCCATAATATCATATAAGTTTC
>SNQJ01S0039085.1:81338-100802 GCA_010110895.2 Picea sitchensis
TTATGTTCTTATGTTAAATTCCGTTGTGTAAAAAGTTTATATGAATGTTATGTGTTTGTTGTTGCTTGGACAATTGTATTCATGTTTAAATATACATGGTTAGATGCACTTAGAATTGTAGTATCAGTCAATTGCTCAAATATGTGTGTGATCTGCGGCTGGTAAGCTACAGGAATTTAATTAGCAATAAATCTTAATAATTTATTGAGTTTCTACACGTAATGTTGCTAAGTTGGGCATTGGGTACATTACAAACTGGTATCCGAGCTCCAACTTTCAACACTTAGCCTACATGGGCCATTTAGCAGAGCACAGAAGTGAAATTACATAGTTTGCAAGTGAACTGTTTGACAGAATGTCATGAAGAGTTTGTTTGCAAATAGTTTGACAAAATATTTACAGTGAAATTGAGAGGAATTTCACAAGCAGGTTGGGGAAATTTAACTAGAGAATGGAAATTTCCAAATTTATTGGCAGGATGAACAAACTCGTTTTTGTAGATGGTTTAATTTTGAGTTACAGTGTTTATGTGGTGAAATCGGGAGCAGCTGGGTGAAATTGGGCCCAAACCCAAATTTCTCTTGTTAAAATTCTCGGGGAATCTGGGGAAATTTGGTCCAAGGATGAGCTTTTCCTAATTTTAATCTCCGTCTGAGAAAATTCAGACATGTAATTAGTCAAATTTGAAGTCAACATAATGCTATCGATGACTAAGTGAAATTGGTTAAATAAATTTTCCAATTCGCGAGGGAATTGAAAAAACATTCATTCCAGAAATGTCGACCGAATGTGCATACAAGTAATTGGTATCTCTAGAGGTTGAATTTGTGTTTGGTAGAGTGAAATTGAATAAATTTAATGGTTATAGAGAGACCATGGTGAAATTGGATGAAATTGGGCAAAAGCCCCAATTTCTTGCAGCTAAATAATGGAAAATTCGAAGTGAAAGAGTCGAATTTGAAAAACAACGAACACATGTTTATGTACAAGGATTGATTTGGTTGTATTGAGCTTAGTCATAGAGCTCTAATGAGGACCCAAGACGGAATTTCATTTTGGGGTGAAATTGAGCTTTTTTGGAAATTTTGGAAAATAGGCGAAATTGGAAAAACTTCTGTATTTTTCCATACGATGACGTCAGCATGATGTGGAGGCCACGTGTCAGCTAACGTGGAGGTAGGTGACATGTACTGCCATGGTGGTAGGTACACGAAGGCAGGGAGGTAGAGGTTCCAGGTGTGGTAGAGATACACCATGGCGACAATTCTCAACCAATGGAAACTCGAGCCAAGACATCAGACCGTTGATTCAGAGACATGATCGATGAAGGAGACTCATAGCGCATTGGAATTTGCATGAAATTAAAAGATATGGAGGGTGCCCACTATTAATCTGGACTGTCCATTGTTTTGGCAACGCGTCAAGCCAGGATCTACGCGTGCGGTGAGGAAGGAGTTAATGAAATATCATGTTGGAATGCGCAAGTCGTAGATCTCACAATGATATTACATCATGATCGTCATATCGGGAGCCAAGTGAGTGAGCGCCAACTAATATAATTGTAAATCCATGGAGAAATATTGACCATTAGACCAAAAGTTTAAAATATCTCGACCATTGATTGGAGTACATTTGGGATGTGATCTCGGTCGTTGATCGATGTGGAAGCCCTTAGATGCTAACGAGAGGAGGGATGACATCATGCTAACATTATGTTGATATCATAAGCTTACATGTACGAGGAAGCCACATGGAGGCCTGTAATTGGACGAGGTATTAAGGAGTGGTCCCGATAAAGTTTAAGGATTTGAAAGGTGGGATGAAAGAGTCTGCGATTCCGTGAGTCTGCGTAGATGGAAAAGTGGCTAAGTGTTGAGACCCTTCGGACGGACTTATGAAAGGGAGAGTTATGATTTCATGAGTCTGCGAGTCTACGAGTCCACGAAGATGAAAAATGGCTAAGTGTTGGGACTTCTCGGATGGACTTATGAAAATAAGGATACAAGATTATGATTCCGTGAGTCCGCGAAGATGGAAAAGTGGCTAAGTGTTGAGACCCTTCAGACAGACTTATGAAAGGGCGAGTTATGATTTCATGAGTCTGCGAGTCCGTGAGTCTATGTAGATGGAAACATACTCTAAGTGTTGATACTTTTCAGGAAGACTCATGAAAGAAATAATTCTGATACATTATTGGAACAAAATTGTACATAATTTCATAGATCTTGTTAAATTATTTTAGCATAACAAATTTTGTTGGCTGCACATTTTGCAGAGTTAGCAACATTTATATTAGAACAAGATCACCACAAAGTTAAAAATCATGGAAGATGCACAGGGGGCTTACAGCCATGAAGATGAGATCAGAATGATATATGTTAATATGGGCATAGAAGGTACCTGTAACCTTCAGGACCAAAAATATTAATTGGCTTGCAACTTCAACAGTTTGTACCTAGCAGCCTGGAGCTCAGTTGAGGGTAAAAATTGGCAAGAGTGTCTATCATATGTTTATGAAGGGACCCAATTGATATCTTGTCAAATTGTCAAAGGAGCAAGTGTGAGGATGCTTAAGCACAATTTAGAGTTGCACAGGGTTGAAAGGTGATTAAAAGGAGTTTCTGGGTAATATTTAAATGACCGTAACTTTTTGCTCAAAACTCAGAATTGAGCAAGAAAACAATCATTGGAAAAATATGGGACAAAGGATTCTATGTAATCACCCAAAATTATGATATGAGAAACAAAATTCATAGGAATTTAGAAATAATATTTCTGGTGACCATAAAGAGGCAAAATTGTGCATATGTTACCAGAATTGTATATTGGGGTTGTATTGCATTAACCAAAATTTAACCAAATTTTTGAGAATTGTTATCTTGTATGGTAAATGTATTGCAAGAAGAGATTAAATTTGATGATAAAAGAGAGAAAAGTGTATTAAAAAAAGTGGTATCTTCAGGTATGAGGAACAAGGCAAGGACAGTTCTTCCAAATGTGGAATGATTGCTTGAAGAAGCTACCAAATGAAGATTTCTATATAATCAATGAGTAATATAGAAGACTTCAAAATGACATACAAATGGGGATGTTGAGTAAGAAATGATATCATGAGTTGAGGTGTGACTTATGGTTGGATTAGTCATCTCTATGAGAAAGCATGGGAATGTAGAAATAAGGAATTGTCAGATATGATCTAACAACTCTTGTCTAAAATTACACAAGAAAGGAAGATGCCTTTATTATTAGACTGCCCAACAAAAGCAAGGTACAGGTGAAAATGGAAAAGGGTGGAATTTACATTGGAGAAGGGTGGCATTGAATGACCAAAAGGTGCTTCACAGTGAATCACTCAATGAAGTGAAGAGAGATATTTAATATTGAGAAAATCCGTGGGAGGAAAAAAATATTAGAAAGAAGGCATGAAAGAAGTATTTCAGAATGTTGAAATGCCAGTCAATGATAATGGTATTCCAAGGCCAGTTTGGTCAAGAAAAATGGGAAGTGGTTATATATATTGCAGTGTTAATGTTCAGCTGGAATAATGCATGTTACAACACTATGAATATTGAGAATTTCGCCAAAAGATGTTGGGACATGATTCTTTGCATAAAAGTAGTTGCGAGATGGCAACACTAGTGGATCTAGTGACTGGAAATGCAGAATGGCCAAGTGAGGCTTGGCTAGTGGGATTAGAATAAGGCTAGTGGTGCACAATTGAGAAGGATAATAGTGCACAGGGAAGCAGGGTTCTACAGAAATTCCAAGACAACCATCTACAACAATAAAGCTAAATAATTTATTAATATGAAATAGATATGCATTGGAGTGTGTGATAGAGTTGATGCAAGATGCATAGAATAAAGATATATTGCATGTGCATAAAATAGGCATGAAAGACGACATGCTTGGTGCATACTGATGTGAATTTGTGCATATAATACATGCCTGAACATGTTGGCGGCATATATATATATATATATATATATATATATATATATATATATATCAAATAATGATGCTATGGTATTTGAATAAAATTAATGATGGATTTTGTATCCATGAAACATGATTATAGCATGATGATATTATTTCTTATGGTATCCATTCATATGAATACAAATGAGGATGGAGAAAATGTTGAACAATAAAATTAGTGAAGGGAGCCGACGAGATTCTACAAATGTAAAAAGATCAGGTAGCATCAAGTAAATTGATAACAACCATGTAGGTATGCATTTGGGGTTGTTATAACGTATAAATGTTGAAGGGAATGAAGGTAAGAATTCCCTCATTCTAATATCAATATTGGAATTGATGAAAAGGTGGGAGGCCTTGAGTATGCAAATATTATTTATTGCTTGAATGCGTTTATGGGAAACGTAATTGCATATTGTATTATGTTGATTATGAAATCATAACCGAGTTAAGTCAGGAGACATTACTTCTGTTGTAACAATGAATTTCATTTGAGATGGTCATGTGTGAGGCCATGATGAGTTTGGATATGGAAAGGCTATAGTGCTATCCAAGTGCATGATGGTTATTCCCTATGTAATTGAGGTTTGGACTGCAACCTTTTTTCCTACACTAAATAACACTAAGGGACAATGTTCCTATTATTGTGTATGGGTTGAAGAGGAAGGTATCCAAAGGATTAGACGGGTTGTGGGAAATATTTTGGATGGTATTTTGAGGCATGGACCATAGATTCCAATTCACATAATGGAAGACATGACAAGAACATATGGTATTCCAGAATCAATGCAATGATTCATTGTGTAGATATGGCTAGGATTATTGGCACATTGGTTTTATTTATTGATAAAATTTGATTGCATTATGAAAAGCTTGATGTACTGATAATGCATGTACAGTGAATGATAGTGTTATTATAGATAATATGATGAATGGTAGAATTCAATTTAATGTGAATAATGGTTGGAAATAATTGAATTGTTGGGTAGCTACAACTTTGATACCATTTCATGAACTGCTAAAAATATGCATGAGTGCTAATAATCTTGTTTGGCTGCAAGAAAGTTGAGGAAATTGTAGGCAGAATGGTCTTGGATATGGCAATGATGTATGCCCATAAGAAAGATTGATATATATAGCTACAAGAACCGAACATAATGAGTAGAAATCTCATGCGTGGGAATTTTTATTTCCATGTATAACCAGATTTGAAAAATTGATAATTGAAAATTGTTACGATATACTAACAATTTTTCTGGCTGCATGGAATTGAGAAAATTGCAGGGGAAATGGTTTTGGATATGTCATGGATGTAATCCGGTAAGGAAGATTGATATCTATTTCTACAAGGGTCAAACAATTATGATAAAAAAGACTCATGTTTGGGAAATTTTGTTTTTCCTATATAAAACAGATTTGAAATTTCATAATTATATGATGATGTCTCATATTAATTGTATGCATGTAATGCATATGGGATGATTTCCATAGGTTATATATTTCTAGTGGAAGTATAGCAACAAATTGGCATTTTTCTATGTGAGAACACCTTAGCAAATGATGGATCTCGTGAGGAATTGTATAACAGTGAAATGGATGACTGAGCCTAGAGGGTGAGTTGAATTTTCGAAGAACCAGGTTGTCAGGCTTGGAGAGTGAACTCCTGTGTGAGTTGCACTGTCAAAGAGCCAGGTTGTCAGGCCTGAAGAGTGAAATCTAGTGTGAGTTGCACTGTCGAAGAACCAGGTTGTCATGCCTGAAGAGTGAACTCCTCTGTGATTTGCATTGTCGAAGAACCATGTTTTCAGGCCTGAAGAGTGAACTTCTGTGTGAGTTGCACTGTTGAAGAAATAGGATGTCGGACATGAAGAATGCACTCTTGTGTGAGTCACACTGCAAAAACAAGGTTGGTGTTGGTTATTTTACTGATATTCTTCCTAGCAATGAGTCCCTTGAGTTCCCAGTAGTGAGATTCCTAGTTACCTATGCTAGAGAGACCTTGATAAACGAATGGTGCAAGCTGAGGGATTGAGGACAATGAAGGGGGAAAATTACTTGGGTCAACCTTGATAAATGAATGGGACTCCACTCCTTGAGTTGGGAAAGTCAATGGGGAGAGAACTGGTGGAAATCAGGTTAAATGTAGGAGAATTCCAATGGCTTATGTATATGTTTTGAGCAAGGGTGCCTTTGTATTTGTGATTTTGGGGGTCGAATGTGCCCATGTATCTGTGGTATTGGGGCCATAGTGCATGTTGTTCTAGAGTCTGTACTTAAGGCTTAGAAAGTACAGTGTCTAGGCATCCGAAAGTGAGTAAAATATAAAAAAAGGGGGGAAATCAACCTTCGGGGAAGGAAGCTAAGGCTGATTTCTAGGTTGTCGTTGTCTCGCTTCCAATTGTTCCTGGATGCTTATATCTCATTCAATCGCGGCCCATGAGCGTTCAAGTTCTACCCAGGTGGTGGATGTTTTAAGTATGGTATCGAAAAGGTTCAAAGCGATATGGGTTTGGTCCAACAAGACGGGTTCAATATTAGGTTGTCTTGCAACGGAGACAGTCATAGAGGAACAGGAAAATTATAGGAGAGTTCGAGGTTTTTTATGCTGTAACAATTTGATCGTATAAAAGAGAACTTTGAATCCGATATTTGAAGATAAAGTGCAAATCGAAGGCCTTTTCCTGTAACTAAGTTATCTTTTAAATAAATGGTGTGTGAAATGTGAGAAAAACATTAAGTTGTCTATAATGCGAGGCTCCTATCAAGGGAGAATTTCATCTTGTAAATAGAAGAAGAAAAAGATAAGAAGAAATCTGACGAAGCATAAAATATGAAGATCTAAAGAGTTCACAGGTCTTGTACCTGCTAATAGCCGATACAGAGGAAAAGCTGTAAATGATATAGATGACTAAAAATTGATAACCACAGTAGAGGTTTTACTAAATTGCAGTAAAAACATTCATCAGATATATATATGCAAAATGAAATTGAATATGAAGTCACACAGGAAACAAACTCATAACACAGTCTTGACAGAATCAGGAGTCTTCAGATTGCTTTGTATAGCATTTCAAAAGGAGAGAGTCTCTATTACAATCGACCAAAAAGGTCCAGCTCTTTTTCTTTCTTCTAATTTCATATTTATACAAACTTCTACATGCTGGAATTTCAATCGTTCCAGGAGTCTTTTTGGTTACAAAAAAAAAGAGATTAAACATTTCAATTCTTTGTCTTTGTCCTTCATTTGGGAAAATGGAACACCTTCCTTTCTTTGCTCTTTGAGTTCTAAAAATATAAAAGGCAGACACTTGTCATTATTTGATACCAGAAACCTACCCCTTCGCATGCTCGGTGCAAGTGACGCACCTCTCCACCAACTGGACTATCAACCTGGAAGGTTTTGTTTGATTATTTGCCTCAAAAGTGTAATAATCCTTCACTAATTGTGGCAAATTTCCTACTACCTGTCGGTCTTCGGCGCTGATAGAACATAAATATACACTTGGTTTTATTAGCCATTTATCTATTTGGACTATATCCGTCTGGGTTATCTGTGATATTTCAGCCAACTCTCTTTCCTCATTCTCCTTGATATTGAGCATGTGCTTGGCTATATTAATCTGGCCCAGTGTCTCAGTGCTGTTCTCACTATCGAGATCCAAAAAACTCCCATCTATGAAGCTGAAAGTTTCTTCACAAGATTTTCTTACCTCTTTGGTTCGTTGTCTGCCTTCTAATATGTTACGCTCCCATACCTTCAGCAAGATGTTACCTCGGGTCTGCTCTATGATAGAAAGCCTGGAACTACTGCCCCTTTCTTTTATTTTCGTGGCTATAACAACCTCTTGGAAAGCGACCCGAGCTGCCCCAGCTTCTTTTTTTCTCTGAAGGAGATGTTTTCCAGTACTTGATCAATGAGTTGACAGTGATTTTGAATAGTTTCCACTTTAGCAAGTAAATCTTTCTGAGTTGCTGACACTCTTTTTCGGATTTCTATGGCTTGGGATTGGAAAATCCTGATATCTATCATCTGGCTTTCGACGAAATTTAATTTGGCTTGTAACTGCCCTATCAATTCTCCTTGTTGGCTTATCTGTGATTGGTTGGTCTGAGCCATCTGCTATATCTGTTTGAGATCGGATTTGAGCTACTTGATTTCCTTTTGATCAGTTGCCCTAGCTAGCTCTATACCTGTGTTCGCCTGATCTCTGGCGGCTGCTTCTACTATAGCCAGTTTATCCTCCAAAGTTTTGATCAAGCGGTTTTTCCGCTTCAACTGTTCTTTTAGGGACTCGATAGAATATTGGTTGGTTGTAGAAAAAACCCCCAACATCCCTGCTATCTGAGTTGCAAATTCCCCTTTTTTCATGGCTCTCCCATCAACAAGGATTTTAAATTTCTTGGCTGTCGTGCCTGCTTCTTGATAAAGTTCTTGTTTCACAATGGCCTTTCTCTTCTTATCGAAGAAAAAATCGTTCGGAGGCAACTCTTCCACAGTTATGGGCGTTAGTTCTTTGCCAAAAATCCATCCTGCATCTAGGATCCCCTTAGTGGACTGTAGCGGAGTAACAGAAACGATGGGGCTGCCAATCTGCTTGGATGATTTCCCCGGGGTAACAACCGAGGCTGGCTTGCTTGGAGGATTGGGGATCTCGGCTTCCTGTTTCAGGCCCCCGATTTTCTTCTTCTTTTCCTGTTGTTCCTCTTGGTCAGGTCCTGAATATTTGGAGCCCTTGGCTTCCGTTTGATGTACATCTGCAGTCGGCAGGTTCTTACCCTGGAAGACCGGGGGAAGGTAGCTCCTCCGGTGTTCTTGAAATTTGAAGAAATCAACCATTTCCTCGGGCGACAAGGTTTGAACCCGACTTAGGATCTCGGTATAGGATCTCACCCCTCGAAAGATGTTGTCATGAGGCGAATTCTGATGTTCATACCTTTTAAGGCCACAACTCGCCATGTGATTGCCCGCGATCCTGTGTGGGTCGTGCTTCTTGAACTCAATGTGGATCAATTTAATATCCTCAAGAGCCACTACCTTGGCTTTTGCGTGTCCGAAATCTAATAAAGAATATGTATTCAAATGAATGGGTAAGAGAGGCCATACCTTCTTCGAAAATCCTTTAAGCTCTTTGCTTATGCCACCAATCACAGTTTGCCTAGCGATTTCGTGGAAAGCCAGCCTATCCGGTATGAATAATGGTAGAGCATAGGGGGGAACAGAGGTGCCGAAAACCTTGATGTATGAAAATTTCGCCTCTACGTACCAGTCGTCCACGTTTCTCAAGTTGGTGGCGATGCTATCTGAAATCATGAGCGATGGGTTACCGAAGATGGAGATATGCATTGCTCACATTCTTTCTGCTTAAAACCTTCCAAAAACTTGGCATTGTGTGAGAAGTTTGGTGTGGGTGACAATTGGTACATCGCCTGCAAATGTTCTGGTCTGAAGGTCCCAATGGTCACCTTCTGCTCGCTGATAATAGTTATGGTCTGGATGTCCACATGATCTAATGCCCATCAGATCATATCGTAGTAGGGAAGGAGTCGTGGCCTAGCTGCTATCTTATGCATCTATGCCTGAATGACGATTTTGTATTTGGTGGCCAAATCATCCTTCTCATTATCGCTGGAAACATCTGAACAGTTCACCATTTTGGACTGAAGAACCTTGGAGACGTATGACCAGGTTCTGACAGAATCAATACTTTGGGGTGAAGTATCAGAAACATTATCTGAGCCTTGCCTTGGATTCTCAACAATCGCCTTGGATGCTTTTCATGGAGCCATGATAGAGGATTCTGACTTAGCTCTCCTGTAGTAAAAATGTGTATACATACAGAAATTAGCCTGGTGAGAAAAGCTTCTTTGCACAAGATAGAAATGAGATTTGAAACAATGAGAGAGAGAAATCTATATCTTGACCATTTAAAACCCCGGTGTCCTTATGAACAGAACGATCAAATCATTTTTAGAGAAAGATTTAGCAATAAAAACAATATCTTTACCTATCACTTCACCTCATTTCAAATAAATGCCATAAATTTTTTACGGGTCGTGACACAAGTTAGCACAAAAAACATTTAAATTTAACCCGTAGATGGTGAGTGTTACTATTTGTATTAATGCACTGATTAATCTGGCTTAGCTCCTTTAATTAGGTTTTCTTTAAACTTTAATCACCCTTTTCGGCGTTCTCCGTATAGGGAGATTTCATTCCTATCCTTCGAGCTCCTAAAACCCGAGATCGCGATGACGCGATCTAGTTAAGAAAAAACGTGATCCAGATTAAGTGTTTAATCAATTAGTGTTTATTTAATATCGTGATTTCACGAGTCGGGGCTACGAAGGTATAGTTTCTTGGAAGAGTGAATGCCGAGTCACGAAACCCCAACATAGTTTAACTTTGGTTTAAAACGACTTACCCCTGACACTAACCCGAGTGACTTGTAAAACTATCTCGCAACTTCGCCTATTGGAGTTATGACGGTAAGACTTTTGGGGAGAGTGATCGCCGAGATGAGAAATCTCGACAAAAATTAACTAAGGTTTAAGGAACTTTACTCTCGGTGCTAACCTGGGTAAGCTTTCAAGGTTGTTTCACGACTTCGCGCATCGGGGCTTGGAAACCGCGTGACTTGTAACTCCCGAAACACGATATCCCAAAGTATATAAAAGTGAAAAATATCGTTTAATAGTTAAATGGAAATAGCTTAGCAGTACAACGACCATCACCACTTTGCAAATCAAGACTAATGAGATTTTCAGTGAGTAAAGGTCATGAAGTAAAAGACAACTTAATGGCCAACCTTTGATTTTAAGAATTACATTTAAACCAGTTGAGAAAGGCAGCTCCAACAATGCCTATGTAATTTTTTTAGGCTTCAATGGCTATGTGATTTTGGGCCACGTAGACCACGTGCCTGTATTGGGTAAATGGAGTCATTGGTTTTACTTCTGCGAAACTTGCTTAAGGAAAGGGGATACAGAGGGGAGAAGAGATTTCGTCTTTTATTTCTGAAAATCTTTTCAACACTCGAATGCGTTTCAAACTCAGCTGCAGTCCCTTTCATGACTTTCTCTTTCTCGTTACTAAATTCAGGTCTACCTTAAGACAATCAAAACAGTCCTAGGAAATCCAACAGATCTTGTGGCTTTTGGCTTGCATCAAACAAAGTTTATTACATGTTTTTAATCGGGAAGCCTTGTTTGAACTTAGGATGTAGATCCGGTTTAGAGAAAGTTGATTACCAGAGTAGAGTGAGATTCATGTATAACAACCTTACAGATATCTCAGATATTGCTTCACTGCCAGCGATCCTATTCAGTACCCCGGTGAAGTTATCTGGCCATTTTTGTTGAATTTCCTTTCACCACTTCGAAATATATTTATGCATTTAAATGCTGAGACGAGGGCAATCATTTATGAATTTCCTTTCATTGTCTCTTTGGACTAGATGGGGGCAATCAAATATGAATTTCCTTTCACCATCTGTCTTATAATTTACTTTTTAGAACACGAAGTGGGGGCAATCAGTTTGTATGAGGGATGATATCTATGTAATATTTGCAGTGGAGGTCTGTCAACTTGCTTTGATTACTCGGTACCAACCTTCATTTCACTTTCAAACACCTTAACCCACAGGGAAAATGGGAAAGATTACTTCCAGGGGCCTTCTTTCGAGCAAGCCTCAATCCTTTGAAACTGTTAAAAAACCTAGAAGAGTTAGGATCAACCTACGCATAACCTTGTTTAGTAAGAGACTGAGGAGTTGTGAAGACTGGCTTACTTTCCAAAATCTGCTTTACAACTTCCAAAGCTAAAACATAATCTCTTCTCCCTATGTATGGAGCCAGGAAAGGTGCTTGGTTTTTTAAGAAGGTAAGCCTATGGATAGAAAAAGGTGATGGAGGGAGATCTGGGATTCGAAACATAGGGATCATGGATTAAAACCGACTTTGGGACCCTTTTCTGGAGACACTTTACTTTCTCTGCTTATTGTAATTACCTCCTATCTTTGTCTAGGTGAAACTATTAGGGCTTGGAGTAAGGAGTCGTTCTTTTAATCACCAGTCAAGTGAAAAACATTATATTTATGAGATCATTACGGTGCTTCAGAGACCTTCGTTTAAAAATAAAATTCTTAGGAATTCGTACCTTTGCCTTACCATTTCGTTTTCTTTTAAAATAACGGAAAACTTTTTCTATCACCTGTTTTCGGCGAATTTAGTCTTCGATATATGACTTTCTGTTTGCTCCTTTCGCTCGTGTGGGATGCAAGCCAGAATCCTATAAACACGAAGAGTGTTTTTTTTTTTTTTTTTTTTAAAAGAGCTAAATGCATTGAAAGTTTCATATCTCTACTTCTACAAAAATCACTGACCTAATTAATTAGTGGTGAAAATAAACTTACCAAAAAAAAATTATGAAATAGAAAGAAAACACAAACCGGTATATACAACGAAATTTTTTTTGGGAACCAATTATTGCATATAGTGTTTTAAATACCACCCGTTGACAGGGGCGTTGAAGATTTTACCGTCCAGATTTTCTAATAGAAACAAATTTTTTCCTTCAGGAACTGCGACTTTGAACGGTCCGTACCAGATATGATCGAATTTACCGTGTTTTGCCAAGTCTTCCTTCCTAGCATCCCATTTCAAAACAAAATTGCTGGGGAGAAACTCTGTGTCTTTTTCCTTACGGTCGAATAACGTTTTCATGTCGTCTTGGTATTTCTGCAACCTTTCGTCCACTTCGACCCTGTGCTGTTGTACTTCAATCAACTGGTTTATCCTTCTTGTGACATGATTTGGATCTTCTTTCTCATCTTGCCAAAGTTTCATTACATGAAGCTCTATATTTATGGGTAATACCACATCGGTCCCGTACACCATTTGGAAAGGAGAAGTGCCGATAGATTTTTTCGTGCCTATCTGATTCGCCCATAAAATGTATTTCAAATGCACATGCCAAGATTTTTTGTTCTCGTTCAACACTTTCTTAATTATATTGATCAGACTCTTGTTTGAATACTCAGCTAGTCCATTTCCTTGGGGGTAATATGTCGTGGAATGGCTGAGCACGATATTGTATTTTTGGCAAAAACTGATCATAGCCATAGATTTAAAAGCCTGGGCGTTATCTGTGACTATCTTTCGGGGGTAGCCGAATCTAGACAAAATGTTCTCTTCTAGGAAATCTATTACCACCGAATCATTTTCCATTCTAGTTGGAATAGCCTCCACCCATTTAGTGAAGTAATTTGTAGCAGCCAGTATCCATTTGTGTTGAGCGCTAGAATGGGGGTTAATTTCGCCTATAAAATCTAGTCCCCATTGCTGAAAAGGGGCTTCAGTCTTGACTGAAACCAATGGTAGCGCTGGGAGTTTATGCTTGCCTGCGAACAATTGGCAAGGGTTGCCGGTTCTGACTTTGGCATTGATGTCTGAGAAAAGTTTTGGCCAATAATACCCTGCCCTCAGGATCTTATAAGTTGTCTCCCTCCAAGCGTGATGTCCCCCACAAACTCCTTCGTGAAATTCACTTATGACCTTCTTTGTTTTTTATTCAACCAAACAAACCAACAGGAAGCCAAGTGGGTCCTTCCAATACAATTTAATTTAAGATAAACAGTACTTGACCACATGCAGTTTTAGCATCCTGGCTTTGGATGGGGATAAATCACTTGGGCATTTCAAGGTCAGCAAGTAGGACACTATGTTTTTGTACCAATCAGATGAGGCAAACTTCTCTTCGATTCTGATTGCACTTGTTTGCTCATCGAGCTCGTTCATGTCCACATCCTCTTCACATCCCTGTAGGCCATTTATACCGAGGGCTCTGAAATTTGATTAAGCTAAGAGTTTAGCCAAACCTTGACCCTTTACTAGTCTCATCGATTTTATCTCCAGATCAAATTCTTGAATTTTAGCGAGCCACTGTCCCCTTTTGCCATCACTGTCGGATTGAACCAATATGTCTTTTACTGAGCTGGTGGGTACGTACACGATTACCTTAGAATGCAACACGCAAGTTCTGAAGGCCTTTAATGCCTTCACCATAGAGTACGCTTGTTTTTCCATTATATTGTATTTGAGTTCAGCGTCTTTGAGACTTTTGTTGAAAAAGGCTATCGGTTGCTCGAAACCTTCTTCATTTTTCTGTAGGAGTACAACGACAAGTGTGTGTTCGGAGGCGAACGAGAAAATAAGAAAATCCTTTAGATAATCAGGGATTACCAGTACAGGTGCCTCACTTATAACCTTCTTGATGTGTGCAAACGATGCTTTGGCCTATGCTGTCCATTTCACTTCACTATTCTTCTTTAGCATATCTGTGATCAATTTCACAATTTCAACAAAGTTTGGGATAAATCTCCTCAAAAAATTTGTTTTTCCTAAGAATGACTGAATTTCTTTTATGTTTCTAGGAATATTTATAGTGTCCATAGCTTCAACCCTGCTAGGATCAATTTTAATTCTATCTCAAGACATAATATGGCCCAAGAGTTTACCTTCTTGCATGGCAAAGTGAGACTTTTTGGGGTTTAAAGACAAACCAAACCTGCAGCATTTTTCAAATGTCTGCTTGAGATGTATCAAATGATCTTCGTTAGATTTAGAAAAAATAGTTAGATCATCGAGATAGATAACCACGAACTTGTCTCTTTCTCCAATGAAAGCGATATCCATAGCCCATTGGAAGGTGGCACCTGCATTCATTAGACCAAAAGGCATCTTATCATACATGAATGTACCCCAAGGGGTAGTGAAGGCTGTTTTTTCTTTATCATGTTCATTTACGACAATTTGATTGTACCCAGACAACCCGTCGATCATCGACATCCTATTTGCCCCAACTACCTTTTCTAAAACGTGATCCATTTTGGGTAGAGGGTAGTTGTCTTTGAGGGAGGACTTATTTAGATTTCTAAAATCAACACACAGTCTAATCTCCCCGCTCTTCTTTCTAACCGAGACCAGGTTTGCTACCTAATCAGAGTATCTCAGTGGTACTATTATTTTTTCGTCTAAGAGCTTCTTAACTTCCCTTTCGACCACGGGCAACAAGATAGGGTTGATTTGTCGAAGTCTTTGTCTAAAGGGTTTGACACCAGGCTTCAGGGGTATCTTGTGTTTGATCACAATGGTGTCGTAGGTTCTCAGTTCTTCGTAAGACCAAGCGAAAATGTATTTATACCGTCCGAGTAATTCTTTATACTTGCTTTTTACCTCAGGAGGAAGGTACTTTGATATTTTTACCATCCTAGGCTCCTCTTTGGTCCCTACGTCGTAGTCTTCAACCTCTTCTGGTTGGGGTTGCAGAGTGGATTTTAAGGGCATATCATTCTGATCGAACATTCTCTACAAGGGGATTAGTCCCTTCGGAATATGATTGTTCTTTAAAACCAACATGCGATGGTTAGCAATTTTTTCTCGAAAATCCTAAGGCTACTCTCCCTCTTGCATAATCCAGGTATGATCATTTTTGTCCTCTTGGCCAATGTGGGTTTCAGAGAAATCACCAACCATTTCTAGGAATTTTTTGATCTGTTCGTCATCCTCGAAAACCTGCCAGTGTTGTATGTTGTTTGGTATGGATGGTCTGTGCCTTACCTCTATGTGGTACTTTAATTTGAAAGCAGTGGGGGGTACGAAAGTTGAAGCCTCTTTGGTCAGTGAATTGACTTGATGGTTTTCGGCCCGTGGGATGAAATGAACCTTTATCGATGAAAAGAAATTTTCCATAAGATCCCAGGCGCAATTTCTGTAAGATCTCAATCTTGGGTGTTTGGCCTGGTATTGCCGATTTATCTGCTTCATTATCAACTCCGCGTCTCTGTAAAATTCTAGGTTCTTTATGTTCAACTTCCTGGCAGCTTCCAACCCTAAGACTAAGGCTTCATACTCACATACGTTATTGGTGTAGTCTATATCCCACTGAAGCCTATAAGAGAAAGGGATAACAAATTCGTTTTTAGGTGCCACAAAAAGTACTCCTGCACCCGCTCCTTCACATGACAGGGCACCATCAAAAAACATTTTCCAAATCCCTGTGCTATGCATATTTTCATATGTCTTTCCTGATTCATTATTTTCTAAGTAATTCTCTTCTGCACAACTATTTACATCATCATCAAAAGACATAATACAATTTCCTAGATCTTGATCGGCAATATAAACAGGGTAATTGTTAGGATTATGAGGGTCACTCACTATGTAGGCTAGCCTCGTTTCTCTGTATAGTCGAGTAATTTGTCCACCAAACACAGGAATCGTGGCATAGGTCATGTCTAGTTGAAGAGACCCACCCAGTTTGGCTCCCCATGACCTAAATAGCAGTAATCCATACTTCGGGGGTATATCGACAATATCCACATCCATCAGGATGCTTTTCATCGGGACCTGCGCAAGAGTGACTACTAAATCTTCTATCATACCCATGCACTTAACTCTTATTGAATCGAAAGAGTAGAGATCTCCATAAGTCCTGGTGATCTCGAGGCCTAGTCTATCCATAATAGTTTTGGGAATCACATTATGTGAGGCCCCATAGTCTAGCATGCAGTTATGCAGAAGTCGATCATGCACATTCAAGGTGATATAGAAGGGAGCGACGGTGTCTCTGTCACCCTCGAAATGTGGACTAAAAGTGATATTGGGCTTATCATCTTCCAAGTTTATCACCTCAGAGTGACTTTCTAGCTCCGAAAAACCTATCGCTTTGGTCATCTGCTTTCGATATACATGATTCTTCGCTAATTCCACCAGAGGGATTGGTATTTTTATCTTATTTATCTCATTTTCGAGGCTGAACCCTCCACCACCTTTGTCTATTTCTTTGGTTGAACCCCCAAACTCCTTCTTTTCTAATTTATTTGTTTGTGCTAATTTAACACCCGTGAGTTTATCTACCGATATATGTGTTTCAGTTGTCTTGGTTTCCTTTGTTTGGGTCTCAACCTCCTTTACTTTGGGATCTAGCGAGTCTGCCCCTTTCATTTTTCTATTAGGTGTCTCGGTCTCTTTTGGGGCGGGCTCGTATACTTCACCTCTAGGGAGAATTTTCTTGGGTTGAGGAGTCAACGCAGGTTTGTTTTTAGACCTCAGGTTATACCTAGGTTGGACCTCAGTCATTACAGAATCGATCATTTCTTGACATACAACGAAATCAGTGTTGTTTATGTCATCATATTTATTTGACGGTTGTTGTGTGTTTAAAGACTTCTCATAATCCTCTTTGGTTCAATAAGGTTGAGTGCAGTCGTCACCCAAATTTGTCAGATCTTCTTCCAGACCCTCGAAATCTTGTAGGTCGTTTCCTCCTATAAAATGTTCATTTTTTAAAGGGGTTTGAATTTTTTGGTCTTCATTTTTAATCTGCCTTTGTTGATTTTGAGGATTGGGGTTTCTTCTGAATTCCATTTTAACGAAAGGATCGGCCTTGGATTGATCTAGCTCCATTTTGGAAATCTTATTTGATAACTCCTTAATTATCCTAGACACATCATCCATTTTGTCGTCTGTGGATCTATTGGACCCTGAGGGTCCCGCTTGTTCCCTAAAATGTTTGTTTTCTCGGTTTCCCGTTTCTACCTTGGTTTTCAACTTGCCAGAAGCCATCATATTATATTCGATTTCTACAACATCATCTTGCATTCGGGTTAGGGTATCCCCCCTCCTTTCTCTCAAAAGAAGTGTGAAATCGGGTTCAAAGGCTCCCGCAAAGGTTACCTTCGCTGCAGGTTGGGATGGTTTAACTTCGACCGAGATCTTATTATATAACTTGTTAAATCTTTGAATGAATTCCATAACAATTTCCGAAGTCTATTTCTTTAAAGAGCCGAACTCTGTCAAATAATACAAATGGTCTTTCCTTTCGCCCCATTGTCTAAGAAAGGAGTCTTCTAGGGCATCATAGGATAATATCGATCCTGCGGGTAGACTTGGAAACCAGGTTTTTACCTGTCCTTCAAAAGTCTGAACAAACAACCTCGAATATATGTCTTCGTGTTCGAGACCTAGGATATCGACGAACTAATCAAAGAAGTTTATATGTTCGGCTGCGGTCAAGTCCCCTTCCCCTGTAAATTTAGGTAAGTTTTAAATGTAATTTTCAGTAAGGTCGTGGAGAGGGATGGGCAGGACCAAAGGCGCATATCTCGCAGCTACTTTAGCGAAAACTATGGGAGGCGGGGGAGGCCCTTGGCCCCCCACTCCTCCTCCTGGAGCCACTCCAGCTCCCCCTCCTAAAACCCCTCCACCTCCTCCTCTGGCGGCCGCCATCAGTACTACCGAATAGGGAAAAGGTGTGTTATATAGAGGGTTATGAAAGACTAAAAATGAATTTCTAGCTTCTTTGAGAGACGAGAAAAGCAAAGACGGGTGAAAAGAGATGTGAGGACTTGGTTCCTCGGATTTGCAAGAGATGTAATCAGGGGAACCCATGGGTGTGGAATTTGAGTATATGGTATACTCTTCAAGACTTGGTGAGGTTGTGAAATCTAACTGAAGAGTCGGCGGTATATCGATCTCTGATAAATTCACTGCAGGGTTTTTACCTTTGTGTATGCCAGAGGTTGTCAGATGGTTTTCACTTTTAACCTCAAAGAGAGTTAAAGTTGGGTAGATGGTTTCGGGAGGGGAACTGTGTGAAGTTAAAGGTTCAAAGAACTCTTGGTCTTGGGTTGTGGGTACTTAAGATGGTAGACTGTAGTAGTTGGCTTAAGGGAACCTCTTGTTTTCAATATTTTTTATTGATCAGAAACGAGCGTGGTCTGTTTACCATCCGGGTTTTGTCTGGTGTTCCTTCGACCAGATGCCAACTTATTTAAACGTGGAGTTGCAAAGTGAAAGATAATAAAATCCTTTAGAGGGTGTTCACTCTTTGTTCACTATCAAAGGGCGAAACTTGTAAAAATGTCGTTCTTCCCAAGGAAAATGTTTCGTAACTTCGTCCCCAGCAACGGTGCCAGAAAGATGTTGTTCCAGAGTCTGTACTTAAGGCTTATAAAGTACAGTGTCTAGGCATATAAAAGTGATTAAAGGATAAAAAAGGGGAGGAATCAACCTTCGGGGAAGGAAGCTAAGGCTGATTCCAGGTTGTCATTGTCTCGCTTCCAATTGTTCCTGGATGCTTATATCCCGTTCAATCGTGGCCCATGAGCGTTCAAGTTATACCCAGGTGGTGGCTGTTTTAAGTATGGTATCAAAAAGGTTCAAAGCGATATGGGTTTGGTCCAACAAGCCGGGTTCAATATTAGGCTGTCTTGCAACGGGGATAGTCATAGAGGAACAAAAAAATGATAGGAGAGTTTGAGGTTGTTTATGCTCTATCAATTTGATCGTATAAAAGATAACTTTGAATCGGATATTTGAAGATAAAGTGCAAACCAAAGGCCTTTTCCCGCAACTAAGTTATCTTTTAAATAAATGGTGTGTGAAATGTGAGAAAAACATTAAGCTGTCTATAATGCGAGGCTCCTA
>SNQJ01S0039085.1:109418-123439 GCA_010110895.2 Picea sitchensis
TTTGTGTTAAATTTCAAAAGGAGAGAGTCTCTATTACAATCGACTAAAAAGGTCCATCCCTTTTTCTTTCTTCTAATTTCATATTTATACAAACTTCTACATGCTGGAATTTCAATCGTTCCAGGAGTCTTTTCAGTTACAAAAAAAAAGAGATTAAACGTTTCAATTCTTTGTCTCTGTCCTTCATTCGGGCAAATGGAACACCTTCCTTTCTTTGCTCTTTGAGTTCTAAAAATATAACAGACAGACACTTGTCATTATTTGATACCGGAAAACTGCCCCTTCGCATGCTCGGTGCAAGTGACACACCTCTTCACCAACTGGACTCTCAACCTGGAAGGTTTTGTTTGATTATTTGCCTCAAAAGTGTAATAATCCTTCACTAATTGTGGCAACTTTCCTTCTACTTGTCGGCCTTTGGCGCTGATAGAACATAAATGTACACTTGGTTTATTAGCCACTTATCTATTTGGACTATATCTGTCTGGGTTATCTATGATATTTCAGCCAACTCTCTTTCCTCATTCTTCTTGATATTGAGCAGGTGCTTGGCTATATTAATCTGGCCCAGTGTCTCAGTGCTGTTCTCACTATCGAGATCCAACAAACTCCCATATATGAAGTCGAAAGTTTCTTCATCACAAGAGTTTCTTACCTCTTTAGCTTGTTGTCTACCTTCTAATATGTTATGCTCCCATACCTTCAACAAGATGTTACCTCGGGTCTGCTCTGTGATAGAAAGCCTGGAACTACTGCCCGTTTCTTTTTTTGTCGTGGCTATAACAACCTCTTGGAAAGAGACCCGAGCCGCCCCATCTTCTTTTTCTCTGAAGGAGAAGTTTTCCAGTACTTGATCAATGAGTTGGCAGTGGTTTTGAATAGTTTCCACTTTAGCAAGTAAATCTTGCTGAGCTGTTGACGCTCTTTTTCGGATTTCTATGGCTTGGGATAGGAAAATCCCGATATCTATCATTTGGATTTCGACAAAATTTAATTTAGCCTGTAACTGCCCTATCAATTCTCCTTGCTGGCTTATCTGTGATTGGCTGGTCTAAGCCATCTGATGTGTCTGTTCGAGATCAGATTTGAGCCGCTCGATTTCCTTTTGATCAGTTGCCCTAGCTAGCTCTATACCTGTGTTCACCTGATCTCTAGTGGCTGCTTCTGCTATAGCCAGCTTATCCTCCAAAGTTTTGATCAAGTGGTTTTTCCGCTTCAACTGTTCTTTTAGGGACTCGATAGAATATTAGTTGGCTGTAGCAAAAGCCCCCAACATCCTTGCTATCTGAGTTGCAAATTTTTCATGGCGCTCCCATCAGCAAGGATTTTAAATTTCTTGGCTACCGTGCCTACTTCTTGATAAAGTTCTTGTTTCACAACGACCTTTCTCTTCCTATCAAAGAAAAATTCGTTCGGAGGCAACTCTTCCACAGTTATGGGTGTTAGTTCTTCGCCGAAAATCCATCCTACATCTGGGATCCCCTTAGTGGATTGTAGGGGAGTAACAAAAATGATGGGGTTGTCGATCTGCTTGGATGATTTCCCCGAGGTAACAACCGAGGCTAGCTTGCTTGGAGGATTGGGGATCTCGGCTTCTTGTTTTGGGCCTCCAATTTGCTTCTTCTTTTCCTGTTGTTCCTCTTGGTCAGGTCCTGAATCTTTGGAGCCCTTGGCTTCCATTTTCTATACATCTGCAGTCGGCGGGTTCTTACCCTGTAAGACTGGGGGAAGGTAGCTCCTTCGGTGTTCCTGAAATTTGAAGAAATCAACCATCTCCTCGGGCGACAAGGTTTGAACCCGACTTAGGACCTCAGTATAGGATCTTGCCCCTCGGAAGATGTCGTAATGAGGTGAATGCTCATGTTCATACCTTTTAAGGCCACAACTTGCCATGTGATTGCCCACGATCTTGTGTGGGTCGTGCTTCTTGAACTCAATGTGGATCAATTTAATATCCTCCAGAGTCGCTGCCTCGGCTTTTGTGTGTCCGAAATATAATAAAGAATATGTATTCAAATGAATGGGGAAGGGTGGCCATACCTTCTTCGAAAATCCTTTAAGCTCTTTCCTTATGCCACCAATCACAGTTTGCCTAGTGATTTCGCGGCAAGCCAGCCTGTCCGGTATGAATAATGGTAGAGCATAGGGGGGAACAGAGGTGCCGAAAACCCTGATGTATGAAAATTCCGCCTCTACGTACCAGTCAACCACGTTGCTCAAGTTGGTGGCGATGCTATCTGAAATCCTGAGCGGTGGGTTGCCAAAGATGGAGATGTGCATTGGTACCATTACCCAATTGAAAATTTTGTATATAAAATCTGTGGCCTTATCTTCCCAAAGTTTTGAGTGGTAGGCATGGATAGGCTCAGCCTCAGATGGAGTCCAGCTCTTGCTCATTAGGGGGAAATACGTCATGAAACAAACAACATCCATGATGTAGGCGGACATAAAAAATGAAGCGGCCTTTCCATTCACCCTCTGCATCCGATATTCAGTAATCCAATTGGTTATACTATCTGACAACAATTTGGCCCAGTCAAAGGAACAACCTTCAACGACTGTATGAATGAGAGGCACCCATGGGAGAAAAAAATGTGTGGTGTCCTCCTTCCCATACAACCTATAGGTCATCATTGCTATATATTTGAATTGTGGTTCCAAGGAAGAGATTGAATAAACTCTGTTACCGTCCGCCTTGAACTTTGCGGGGTGCGATACCCAATCCTTGATCAGATCAGATACGTTTCTACTGTATTGCTCGCATTCTTTCCGCTTAAAACCTTCCAAAAACTTGGCATTGTGTGAGAAGTTTGGTGTGGGTGACAATTGGTACATCGCCTGCAAATGTTCTGGTCTGAAGGTCCCAATGGTCACCTTCTGCTCGCTGATAATAGTTCTGGTCTAGATGTCCACATGATCTAATGCCCATCGGATCATATCGTATTAGGGAAGGAGTCGTGGTGTGGCCGCTATCTTGTGCATCTCTGCTTGAACAACGATTTTGTATTTGGTGGCCAAATCGTCCTTCTCATTATCGCTGGAATCATCTGAACAGTTCACCGTTTTGGACTGAAGAAACTCGGAGACGTATGACCAGGTTCTGACAGAATCAATACTTCGGGGTGAAGTATCAGAAACATTATCTGATCCTTGCCCTAGATTCTCACCAATTGCCTTGGACGCTTTTCATGGAGCCATGATAGAGGATTCTGATTTAGCTCTCCTGTAGTAAAAATGTGTATACATACATAAATTAGCCTGGTGAGAAAAGCTTCTTTACGCAAGATAGAAATGAGATTTGAAACAATGAGAGAGAGAACTCTATATCTCGACCATTTAAAACCCCAGTGTCCTTATGAACAGAATGGTCAAATCATTTTTAGAGAAATATTTAACAATAAAAACAATATCTTTACCTATCACTTCACCTCATTTCAAATAAATGCCATAAATTTTTTACGGGTCGTGACACAAGTTAGCGCAAAAAACATTTAAATTTAACCCGTAGATGGTGCGTGTTACTATTTGTATTAATGCACTGATTAATCTGGTTTAGCTTCTTTAATTAGGTTTTCTTTAAACTTTAATCACCCTTTTCGGCGTTCGCCGTATCGGGAGATTTCATTCCTATCCCTTGAGCTCCTAAAACCCGAGATCGCGATGACGCGATCTAGTTAAGAAAAAACGTGATCCAGATTAAGTGTTTAATTAATCAATGTTTAATTAATATCGTGATTTCACGACTCAGGGCTACGAAGGTATAGTTTCTTGGAAGAGTGAATGTCAAGTCACGAAACCCCGACATTGTTTAACTATGGTTTAAAATGACTTACCCCTGACACTAACCCGGGTGACTTGTAAAACTATCTCGCAACTTTGCCTATCGGAGTTATGATGGTAAGACTTTTGGGGAGAGCGATCGCCGAGACGTGAAATCCCGACAGCACTTAACTAAGGTTTAAGGAACTTTACTCTCGGCGCTAACCTGGGTAAGCTTTCAAGGTTGTTTCGCGACTTCACGCATCGGGGCTTGGAAACTGTGTGACTTGTAACTCCCGAAACGTGATATCCCGAGGTATATAAATGTGAAAAATCTCCTTTAACAGTTAAATGGCAATAACTTAGGAGTACAACGGCCATCGCCACTTCGCAAATCAGGACTACTGAGATTTTTAGTGAGTAAAGGTCACGAAGTAAAAGACAACTTAATGGCCAACTTTTGATTTTAAGAATTACATTTAAACCAGTTGAGAAAGGCAGCTCCAACAGTGCCTATGTAATTTTTTTAGGCTTCAATGCCTATGTGATTTTGGGCCAGAGAGATTATATGTTGATTATTGGTCGGGGAGTCGGAATTGTAAAATCAAATTACACTTGTAGGATGTTGTGCATTGAGGACAGTCCCAAAATAAAGGGGAGGGGATGTAACATCTCCAGTTATAATCCCTGGGAATTATAATGTAATTGTGTAAATGTGAATTAGGATGGTGAGTCGAGGTGTTGGGGCGAAGAACCCGTATTGATTTAATGTGTCTAGGGGACGAATTGCATGTTATGAACATTTATTAATTAGTAAAAGTAATAATTTCTAGTTGCGATATGAAAGGGGTGAGGAACGATGGAGGGATATGATTCCACAAGAGAGAGGGGTCCAAGGGGGAATTACTCATGGATATTAATCCAACCTACATTCCTAAAATTAGTATCTTTGTGTATAACCTTCTATTTGTTGATTGAGTGTATGAGATACCAATCGCTAAACTCATGTAAGAAGGTTGGTATGAGTGGTGACATCCCATAGTTATTGGAGAGAATGAGCTGAGATACAATCATCCTTGAGAAGAGTGTGAGTCAAACAAGCAAGGAAGAAGAGGGAATTCATATGCAAAATAGGGATAGTTTTTACAGGCAGATTTTGAGCAGCAAAGTAGGAGAAGAGGGCTGGGAAGAGGACCATCCATGGTATACTTGAAGGAAACCATTGTTTGGATTTGTTTTTATGTCGAGACAGAGGCCTGCGTGCTTGTAAATTGGACTGTAATCCTGTGGTGTGATTTCCTGTTGAGGAAATATCTCAGAGTCTTGTGAAGGTTTTTGTGAGAAAACATGAAACAACTGAGAGTTCCTAGAGTTCCCAGCTAAGTGATTCCTGGCCAACCGAATGAACTAGTGGCCTTGATAAACGAATGGTATAGCCCGAGGGATTGTGAGTAGTGAAGGGGGTACATTCATTGGGTAGTGCTACTTGTGGGGAAAGCAAGAGTTGGAGGTTTATAACTGCTGTGAGACTAGAACATGGGTTTGGGGCTAGTCTGTGTGGAGAGTGGATAGCTAGTGGGATGGATCTCCTTGTGGACTCATAGCCTCAGTTCGGGGGTGGCCTGCTGACGAGAGAAAAATGATCAGTAGTGCCTATGGTTGGGAGGTTCATCCTTCGTTTGCAGCCAGTTGGCCATTCGTTAACATATATGTTTTTCTATTATGTTCTTATGTTAAATTGCGATGTGTAAATAATTTATATGAATGCTATGTGTTTGTTGTTGCTTGAACAATTGTATTCATGTTTAATATATGTGTTTAGATGCACTTAGAATTGTATGTAGTATCAGTCAATTGGTCAAATATATATGTGTGATCTACAACTAATAAACTACATGAATTTAATTAACAATAAATCTTAATAATTTATTGAGTTTCCACACATAATGTTGCTCAACTGAACGTTGGATACACTACAACTTTTCGTTCAACCTTCCAAAAACTTTAATACTTTACCATTAAACCTTAATAATTAATGCTTCATTCTCGAAGTTAAACCTTAATAATTAATATTTCATTAGTGATGTTGACACTCATACTTTTTCTGAACCTCTAACATTGCATGCTCTACCTTATCTTAGTCCCTCCTATGCTTAGCACATAGCCCTATGCCATTTTCTCTACTTTATCTTTACTATTACAAAATAAATGAAAAAATTATATGTATTAACTTAAAACAAAATGTAATGTATTAATAAAAGTTTAAAATATTATTTAAAATCATTGAAATATGTAGAGTATTAATAAAATTTTAAACTATTACTTAAAATTAGTGAAATATGTAAAGTATTAATAAAAGTTTAAACTATTACTTAATCATTGAAATATTAAAATATTAATAAAGTTTATATTATTACTTAAAATAATTGAAATAATTTTTTTTTTTTTTGGATACATAGTATTTTGTTCTTGGTTATTTTTTCATGTTTTTTCTCAAAAAAATATTTATCAATTTTCATTTTTTTACGTTTTGATAAGTGTAAAGAAAAAAATAAGCATTGCGAAGATAAGATCAAATTCTCAGGAGCTTCATAGTGAAAATGAACGTTGGTCAATTCCTAAAACACCATGGGATGAAAGAGTGTGTCACCTTTTTGACACTAAGAAGGTTGAAGATGAAAAGCATTTTCTCTTAGATTTTCCACCCTATACCCATATTAGATCTCAATTTCAAAATATTTGTCACACTACCAACCTTTGTGACCTTTTAACTCAACAAAACTATGGTGATCTTGGAAAGATTCTCTTAATACTTTTCGAGCAAGAAACACAATTCTAAATAATTGCAAGCAATCNCCATATTAGATCTCAATTTCAAAATATTTGTCACACTACCAACCTTTGTGACCTTTTAACTCAACAAAACTATGGTGATCTTGGAAAGATTCTCTTAATACTTTTCGAGCAAGAAACACAATTCTAAATAATTGCAAGCAATCCCTTACCCTCTTAAGGTCCGATAGACCAATTCGATCTCAGTGGACGTTAACCATCATCATCATTATGTCATTGGACTAATTTTCCATGCTTTTCCCCAAAACATATTTGCCAATTTCCATTTTTTCTAAAAATGATTCACCCAAATTCTAGAGAATAAAATTATTTTATCTTTAAAATTGTCAAAATTTTATAAAAAACTATATAAAATCCTTAGAAATTTGAATATTTTTTCAAAAACATCACCAAACATTTTATAGTTTGCATATTAAGGACTAATAATATTCTTCAAGATTTCTACATTTTAAGATAAATTTCCATCCTTAATTATCCGTGGTACTAAATGTGCATGTACTAAATTGTGAAATACATTAATTAATAATTTTATTAAAATAATTGAATTATTAAAATGATAAATAATGTTTAATTTTACTTTCACATGTATATAGTTTTTTTCTTTCTTTCTAGATAATAAGCTAAATTGTAATTAAGGTAGTATTTAATTTTATGTATGGGATTAAGGTTAAATGCTACTAAAAAGTACATGATTTGCTGGAGATAACTTCAACAATGACAATAATTGACTTTTCTTGCAAATATTATTTACATTATAACCACCTTTAAATCACAAAGTAAAACTTAAAACTATCTAATTGATTAAAAAATGGTTTTCTTTAAATATAAAAAAATAAATTAATAACCTAAAAACATCTATTCATAAATTTAATTTATTCAAATATTTAATAATGCTCTCTATACTCAATTGCAAACAAAACAAAAAAATCACTTCTACTATCGAATTATTTATTCCCATCTTTAAAAATTAAAATAAAGGGAATGCAAAGATAAAATCTATGTATATAAAGGGAATGCGAAGATCATGGAAAATAAATTTTTATAAAAAACTATATAAAATCCTTAAAAAATTGAATATTTTTTCAAAAACATCACCAAACATTTTATAGTTTGCATATTAAGGACTAGTAATATTCTTCAAGATTTCTACAGTTTAAAATAAATTTCCATCCTTAATTATCCGTGGTACTAAACTAGTACATGTATTTTGTGTGCATGTACTAAATTGTGAAATACATTAATTAATAATTTTATTAAAACAATTGAATTATTAAAATAATAAATAATGTTTAATTTTACTTTCACATCTATATAGTTTTTTTTTTCTTTATTTTTTTCTAGATAATAAGTTAAATTGTAATTAAGGCAGTATTTAATTTTATGTATAACTTCAACAATGACAATAATTACCTTTACTTGTAAATATTATTTACATTATAACCACCTTTAAATCACAAAGTAAGACTTAAAACTATCTAATTGATTAAAAAATGGTTTTCTTTAAATATAAGAAAATAAATTAATAACCTCAAAACATCTATTCATAAATTTAATTTATTCAAATATTTAATAATGCTTTCTATACTCAATTGCAAACAAAACAAAAAAATCACTTCTACTATCGAATTATTTATTTCCATCTTTAAAAATTAAAATAAAGGGAATGTGAAGATAAAATCTATGTATATAAAGAGAATGCGAAGATCATGGAAAATAAAATCTATGTATATTATTTACGTTATAATCACTTTTAAATCATAGAGTAAGACCTAAAACTATTTAATTGATTAAAAAATAGTTATCCTTAAATATAAGAAAATAGATTAATAACCTAAAAACATCTATTCATAAATTTAATTTATTCGAATATTTAATAATGCTTTCAATACACAATTGCAAAACAAAACAAAAAAAAATCACTTCTACCATCGAATTATTTATTCCCATCTTTAAAAATTAAAATAAAGGGAATGCGAAGATCATGGAAAATAAAATCTCTATATAGATGTGACCCTTCTCAACTACCTTGAAGTATATAGATATGACCCTTCTCAACTACCTTGAAGTTTGTTCAGTTTGTTCTTGTGGAAAGTATTGTTTATTCCTCAACTACCTTGAAGTTTGCTCTTGGTGGAAAGTATTGTTTATTGAGGACAACTTTACAACATGGAGCAACTTGCGCAAAAAGACCCAACATATCTTTGTAACAAATGCAACGACTTGACAATATTGTTTTCAAAATAAATCCATATCTAGACTCAATATTTGACAAGATTGTCTAAATATGTTTTGACTTTGATAAAAAAACATGAAAAAATCAACATCCTATCCAGGATCAACATAAAGTCTGCACAAGATCAAAAGGAAGATCAAGTCAGATAATTGAAATATAGAAATCTGTTTATGATACTAAAATATAAAACGATAAAACTATTCACCATGCAAAAAGTTGTGCATGTGGATTTGTACATCAATTTAATTATTAACAAGTTTATGACAGAGTCTTTTATAATATTTTATATAAATTGTCTCGTTTGTGAGTAGTTTTTTAAAATGTAAAATGTATTTTTTTTGAAATTAAATTTGGTAGATTTTCTTATTTTGAGGAGAATATTAATAGTAAATTATATTATTTAGGGTTTAGGGTTCAAAGTTAGGTTCACATCTCAACAATAATTGGTTTATTAAGATGAAGTATGTCATGTTGCAGGTATTTGAATCTAGATGGGGAAGGAAACAACATTTTCTCACAACTACTCGAGTTATATCTAATTGATAGTTTGCGAGTACTTGTAAATGGTTTTGCTTAATTTGTGAGGAGTTTGTATAAGTTATATTTATAATGCTTTAAAATTCTTTTTATTATTGGTTGTGAGGATTTGTCCATGATATCATATAAGTTTCAACATACCATGATCCTTATGTCAATAGGGGTAGCCACAAGGGAGTGGTGTCTTATAATAACATAATGGTTGATTGGATGCGGTGTTATCTTACATTGATTGTGAGGTCTTATCCATGAAATCATATATAAGTTTCAACATACCATGATCTTTATGTCAATGGGGGTCACCACACGAGAGTGATGTCTACTACTAACAATATAATGGTTGATTGGTTGTTGACTGAGTATGTTTTGTTTCTTAGCCTTCTCCTCCTCCTCTATTGGATGTGTTATGTGGGTGTGAACGTGTGAAACAACAATCAAATATGATTATCTTATGGCATCTTGGAATTGCTTCTATGACTATAAAATCTCCTATCCTCTTGTGTGTTCTCCCACATTGGTTGTGAGGGTTGGTCCACGATGACATATAAGTCCCAACATACCATGTTTTTTTTCCCAATGGGGGGAACAATAAGGGAATTGTTTCTCCTACTAACATAATGGTTGATTGGTTGTGGGGTGAATATGACTTTTTTCTTGACCTTCCCTTCCTCCTCTATGGGATGTGTTGAATGGGTGCGTGTGTGTGAAACAATAATCGAATATGCCTATTTGGTGATGTCTTGGAATTGCGCTGACTATAAAATCTCATCTTCTCTTGCGTGTTATCTCACATTGGTTGTGAGGGCTTGTCCATGATATCATATAATCCCAACATACCATTATCCTTATGCTAGTGGGATTAGTCATAAGGGAGTGGTGTCTCCTACTAACTTAATGATTGATTAGTTGTGAGGTGAGTATACTTGCTTGCTTGGGATTTTACTTCTCCTCTATAGGACATGTTGTGTGGGTGCGTGTGTATGATCAAATCATATATCTGTATCTTGTGATTCCTTGGAATTGCTACTATGACTATAAAATATCCTCTTTCACTAACAAATATGTCATCTAAGGTATTTGAACATGGGTCTACACCATGACAACCCAAGGTGTTTACTATTTTCCCTCACCTATGTTAACATAACTTTGTATTGGCATTGAGGAGAACATAGAGGTGAGATTTGGTTCATACATGTTTGCATGAGTAATGTTAGGAATAACTCACACATTCAACTATTGCCTTAGGGTGTATCTATGGCTGTTGTAAAGTGATGAGTAAATCTATAATTTTAAAGGCTTTAACTTAGAAGCAACACGTGGTTGGATTTTAACCCAATTACATGTATATGTGGGTAGTGTTATATGTAATATACCCAAATTAGGCCATAGGTTAATTGTAATAGTTGACTCCTTATGAAGAGTTACTACTTTAAATATTACATGTACAAATAAGCTAGCTTGTTCACTTGGAATTAATAAATCAAATATATTTTATAATATATGTGGTTTCCTCCACTATACTTGTTTAACACATTTTACTACTACCTTCGAGTCTCCCATAGCTAATTTATAGTGCCAAAAAAACCTCATAAAAACTGAACCTTAATCAATAATGAAAAATTCATTGTTTGCCTTTATTCATATTCACTATAAAATTACAAAATTTCAAGGGTTACACTGTCCAAAGAAGAGCCTGCCACCCAAAGTACAAAAAAATATAGATGCCTTTGATTTTCTATCTATGAGAAAGCTCATTGTTCTATCTAGAATCCTATTTAATCATTATATGATATATTGTAAACAAAAACTGAGATGGGTTTTGCTTATTTGAGGCATTTTCCCAAAGAGGCTATAACCTAAGCAATTTGTTGAAATAGAGAGAGGTAAGTACACCATAAAATATAGGTTTAGGGGTTAGTCTTTTGGTGGTGGAGTCCACAATAATAAGAGTTCCTAGGGTGCCTCCTACCTCCCTAATTTGGCATGCTTCCTCTAGATCCATTGCATTAGCTTCCCTGTCCTAGTTTACTTTCCCTAGTTCCTCTACATCAGTCTCCTCTTTTCCCAACTCGATCATTCCCTAGATAACATTGCTTATAGTGTTATACTTGGATTCTAATTTTTCTATCCTTTGAATAATTACATCCTCTTAACAACCTGTTCTTGGCCTAGTCTTAATTCCACAAGCAACTAATTCCTTTATGTGTCAATAAAGGTCTATAGTCTTGTTATACTTCGATTCCCTACTCTTTGAGAAACCAATGTTGAGAATGAGTTGCCAAATACCTACATCAAACTTAATTTTTGAGTTTTCCTAACCCTATATTCCATTTTCTCTACCTCTGATCCAGGTGGATATTGGTGGCCACACACCTATTCCAACTGGCTCCTCTTGTCAGTTTTTAGTTCAACACGTTCTTTTGTACTTCTTTGTAATTGTGGGTTCTACACTTCTGGGGCTGTCTGAAGCCCTACACATATTCCAGGTGGAGACTGGTGGCCGCCCACCTAATCCAACTGGCTTATTTTGGAAGTTTTCGTGTCAACACATCTTTCTATACTTCTAGGGCTGTTTTGGGGCCCTAAACAATGTTTTTTTTGGCTTGCCACAATCAAACTATAGTTAAAGTCAAATTTTGACGACATAATGCGTAGTTCTCGAAAATACCTTTCCAATGGGCTATCACTCGCCTAAACCGAAGATCGTATGCAAAAGTTACGACCCCGGGAAGTTAATGTACTAATTTACCCAAATGGGGCCCACAAGACTTTTGGAGTTTCATCTCCTAGGGTTAGGTTTTTGGATGTCTAGGGTTTTGGCATTCATGTTTATCATAAAAAGGCCTTCAAAGCCTCATTGTAATCATCTTCTTGTGAATGAGCGTAGCCGTCACATCTCTTCTCAGAGATAAAGCTGCCACCATTATAGCGAGTCTTGCATTCTGTATTTTTACAGTCTCTTTACAATTCTTTCATTAATAGAAATCAATTATTTGTTGTATTTCTCTGTTTCTAGCAATTTTCATAAGTATTTCATTGTAATATCTCTACTTTCATTTCATTCCGAAAATAATCTGGATCAACCTCTTTTCTAATAGCTTTAGAGTCCCTAGATTGGAAAGTAGTAACAATAGCCACAATGTCCCCCATTGTCCTCTTCTTGTGAGGTATAGATCACCCTTCTTCCTATGGTATTTCACTAGGTGGTTTGCTTATCCTCTTCCCCCCATGAACCAACCTAAAGGCACTGTAATCCATGCCAATTGACAGGGCTCTAACCACAGGAGAGGAGAAAAATTCTATCCACCAATACTTCAAGCAAAACCCAACCTCCGTAACCATCCAACACTTTGCATGACTACTTTAGCACATTTCCTCCTCTTCATATCTCTCCTTGAAATCCATCATGGTAAATGGTTGTGTTCATGGGAGAGTTCCAGTGATGATGGTTGTAGTACAAACTGTTCAAGTCGACTACTCAGATGAACCTCCATATTATATGAACTAGCTATGATTACACCCTCTTGGCATTAGTCCATCACACTGGTGCTTCATGCGAGATTACCTCTCTAGGTGGCAGCAACTATTGTTTGTTTCATTGACACCTCATTCAAGAATCCTCATTTGTCACTATTAAAATGTACATCTAAGATGTCATGACATGTTGTAAACTAAAAAAAACATAAAAGGGCTCACTTCTTAACAACTCTTTCAACTAAAGATAAGCAAAGAGGATCATGGCATAAGGGAAGTGAATCATTCTGATTATAGGAGCAAGGAGACTCTTTTTTGCGTGAGAGAGTGAATATATTACAATATCAAACTCACTTAAAAATATAAAATAAAATAACTATTTTTAAAAGTTTATATGTTAGGGGTGAGGTTTTCCCTTGCAAATGATATAAAGAAAAACCATTTGTATACGACTCGCTCGCATGAGATTTATGTTTTCTTTTATTTATTTATTGTTTACAGAGTAGGAAAAAATTTACAATACTTAAGGTTATTCGCTTAGCATTTTTTGATACAATCTCAAGACCTTGATGTGTAACAACATCATCATATGTAAAAAAAAACACGGTCACTTGAAATAACCTGTTGATAGTTAGTAAGGGGATATACCTTTACTGCTACTAAATGCCTTTCAATCTTGAATATTAACCTATTTCCTTATATCCAAAAAAAAAATTTTTTTTAACCAACCATAAACAATTTTAAATCATACTCTAAGATTAAAATATCTATTATCTATCAGAAACCCAATATCTTCTCTACCCATTACTTAAACTATTTAAAAAGGAATCATATAGTATTTAGAAATACCTAGACTTTAACCCATACATACATCTTGAAACTAAACTTCAATTATACTTTAATTTGATGTTTTGAATGAAAATTCTCGGATAAATTGTATGTATGTGAAACTTAAATAAAAACATTAAAATATCACCTTGGAAAAGATAAAATAAAATAATAATTCATGGACTAGTATCATATATGTGGTATGATTTGTCCCTCTTTTACTTACGTCAATGAGTTCTCCGCAACTTTAAACTCATTAATGTTCAGTATCTCTAAGAAGTGCATGGAGCCGAAAAAAAAAACTTTATGATTAAACTTGTAATTTCACACAATTTCA